>VZRQ01003548.1:362378-407264 GCA_013397975.1 Machaerirhynchus nigripectus | reverse complement strand
GTTACCAGCCTCTCTCATTGGCCCAGTTCTGGCCAGCAGCATGTCCATCTTCAGAGCCATCAGCCATTGGCTCTGCTGGACATGGTGGGAAGCTTCCAGCAGCTTCTCACAGGAGCCGTCTTTGTGGCCCCCCTGCTACCCAAAACCGGGCTGTGCCAAACTGCTACACTGCCTCCTAGTATCTCTATCAAATATCCTCCACCTTCTGGGCAACTCAGAAATGTGGCTGGTGTCACCCAAACAGCAAAGTATCTCATCACGGCTGTGGCTTGCAGCAGACAATTTTACCACAGAGCTCTTACTCAACATAGTCAAGCTCGGGAGTTTGTGCAGACAAGAATTTTGTCAGTAAGGATCTGTGCTGGTTTTGGCTGGGGTAGAGTTAACTTTCTTCACAGTGACTGGTATGGGGCTGTGTTTTGGATTTGTGCTGAAAAAAGTGTTGAAATTGTAGAGATATTTTTGTTATTGCTGAGCAGGGCTTGCACAGAGCCAAAGCCTTTTTGCTTTTCCTACTGCCACAGTGGTGAGGAGGCTGGGGGTGCTTGGGAGGTTGGGAGGAAACACAGCCAGGACAGGTGACCGCAACTGACCAAAAGGATAGTCCAGACCATTTGAAACCATGCTCAGTATGTAACGTAGGAAGGAAAGAGGAAGGGGAGGATGTTTGGAGTGATGGCATTTGTCACATTGATACGTGATGGGGCCCTGCTCCCCTGGAGATGGCTGAATACATGCCTGCCTGTGGGAAGCAGTTAATTAATTCTTCAGTTTTGCTTGCTTGTGTGCATGGCTTTTGTCTTCTGTGTAAACTGCCTGTATCTCAACTCATGAATTTTCCAGCTTTTACCCTCTCAATTCTTTCCCCCAATCGCACTGGTAGGGGAGTGAGTAAGTGGGTGTGTGGGGCTTGGCTGCTGGCTGGGGTGAAATCACAACACCATCTGCAGGCACTCTAAGCTGCAGAAGTTTGTATGAAAGTCCAAAGAGTTTGGGTATCCTCACCTGCCATCCACTGCTTAAAGGTTGGACCTCACTTCCTCACAGATGACAGCTGCAATTTGCAATAGCTCTTGGTTCTACTCTTGCCCTTTTTTTTGTCTTTCTGCTATATACAAAGAAATGGAAATGTGTTCCTGAACTCTATGCTGATCTGACAGAGAAGCAAGCCTACGTCCTTTCTTCTCTCATTCTACTGCTTCCATACTGAACTGGTCAGGATTTTGTCTGTCGCAAGACCTGTCAAGGAGTGGCTGGGTCCAACTCTTCTGCCTTTCACCGGTTAACTATACTTCCCATTTCAGTGAAAACTGTGATTATGTTGGTTGCTTTTAACTGATAACTGGAAGCTTTCCTGAGGAGAATATCGTCTGAAAGCATTTAAAGATCTGTGTGTATGGTCACAAATACAACAGGCATACACCCATAAGCATGTCTGTGTTGGGGAGCATGCAGTCATCTTCCCAGTGAGAAGGACTCTCATGCCGTGATGTAGGAGCTGAGAATTGATTCCATCACATTGAGAAATTACCCAAACCAAAGCTTCAGCCATCTTTACTACCAGAATCATAATCAATCCTAGCCAGTAAATCATGGCACCTTGGTGTTTTGGGGAACACAGACTCTTCAGTATGTTAAACACTATTGAATATTTACAGTGGAATAGGATTTGTGAGGCCTCTTATTATCAATCTCTTCCTATTTTAGTAGCTGATAAACTGCAGTGTGAGGAGTTAAGATGTCTGTTGATTAAGAGCTGTTACATTTTGAACAGATTCCTACACTTTTTGCATTTGGAGCTTTTATATCTGAGCTCTAACCCACACAGGAGCAGGAATATAAGCTCTTGTTTCACAGATCAGATATGATGAATACCTGTACTCATACCTGCTTTCTTTTATTTTTGATCATGTTGATCCACCTGTTTGGGTGGTTTTTCTGAGCTTCAACTGAGTACTTTTCTTCACAGCAGATTTTTCTCACTTTTATCCAGTTCCTAGTTTTCCACTTGTCAAATAGCAACTTCTTAGATAAACAACGTAATTTTTTTTTCTAGCTTGCTTACTAATCTCTGTCAGGTAGCAATAAAACACCAGCAGTTACAGAAACCAGACATTGATAAGCATGCAGCATCCCAGACCAGAAAGGGTGCATTCTTTTTCCTGGCTGCAAAACATGAGTACAAAGCCCCGTCCTCTCCATTTTTTCTGACTTCCAAATTCCAGAAGAAGGTAAAGGAATAGCTCGACCTGTCCCAGGGCTGCTCACTCTAGCATCAGCTTTCTGTGATGCTGCAAATGCAGGGCATCCACTCTTCCTCCATGCAAGACTGCCAGACATCAAAGGGCATAGCCCATTAATTCCTCAGCTGTGTATCTTCACCTGCAGATACGTCATTTTGATGCTGTTCACTGCCAGGACAAGTTAGAGCAATGGTCATTCTACTCGCTTCAGAAGAAAAAAACACCCCTTACCTCTCAAGAAAGCCGTTTCAGGAAAGGCAGTGTAAAACTTCTATTGGAAGAATCAAACTGTGCTCCTCTGCAGAAGTGTGAACGTGAACCCAGGCATGGCTTACCAATGATAACTTACTAGTCTGGCTTTTGGTGGACCAAAGGCAGTATCATTGCAGGGCTGTTTTCTGTTGAAAAAGGCTCAGATGGTTTCCAGGCCTGGCAATGAGTGCTTTGGGAAGTGTGCGTGCCAAATTGGAACACAGCACTCTTGATAAGCTCAGTGTCTGGTCAGCAGCAGCTTGTCTTTTGTGTATTGGTGAACTTAATTCAGCCTATTGTGTCAAAGGTGCATTGCAGTGTAACAGTATCTTTCAACAGGTAAAGGACTGGAAACACAGCAGATTTAACTGTCCTTCAGCCATACATGTAGGGTTTCCTGCTGTGCAGCCACTGAAGTATGTGCTGACAAACATGTCTTAGTATGAAGGACTTGCCTCCAGAGTAGGATTTTAAATTTCTTCTCCAGTACCATGCAAAATTGTCTTTCTCAGCTAAATCAGTCTGAAAGGAAGGTTAGAAAGCTTCATGAGACAAATCCCTAGAAGAGGGAGAGAAAAGCAAGAGCAAAGCTACACTCGAGGACTGGGGAATTGAAGAAAGCATAATTGTAGAAGGCTGTTTAAGAGGATGACTAAGTTTCACATAGGAAAGACAAACATGTCAGTGTTTTGGTGTCTCTTCGTTTTGGTATTGTAGCTTATATTGAAACTGCAGTAGTACTACACTGTAAGAAGGGTGCTTGGCTTTGTTGTGCTCCTTGGAAATCTCAAACTGCTCGAAGCAGATGTGAGCACAGAATGAGGGATGTGTGAGGTTGCTCAGCTCAGTCCTCCATGCTTGCAGGAAGCCACACTCTGCGGTCCTCTTCAGAAGCATATTTGGTTCTGTCTCAAAGACACTGAAAATCTTGCTACTGTTCTGTGTACTGGGACGTGCATCTCTGGACACTGCTGACTAGAAACCTCCTTCTGCTTCCCAGCATGGCTGCATCCATGGCTCCTTCTGCCTGTTTGTTCTACTGCCAGGATTGTCTGATAACTTCAGTGGTTCTCCTTCAGCTTTGCACATTTATCTTGAGCACTTGCATTTCCTTAAAGCTTGTATTAAATTAGGCTAACAGGCCTAGGTCTTTTAATCTTTCTTGCGTGATAGTCCTTCTGTTCTCATGGTTGGTTGCATTGACCTTTTGCATTTCCAATTTTATTTCTCATAAATGGGAATTATAAGAATACAGTGCACACTGTTCCTGTTGGCATGCTGTCAACACCTTCACATAGGGCGTAAATGCTGTCTTTATTTTGCTGGAGATAGTTTGATGCTATCTCCAACCATACTGTATGTGATTAATCTGGACATGAGTCTACCTCTTCTGGTTTTTCAGTTGATTCCATCTCATAACAGATGTCAATTAAATATTCATTATTAGTTCATAAAATGCATGATTTTACACTTGTTTTTCTATGTCTTTAATCTGAAAGGGCAAAAAGGTCTTCTTTCCTGCTGTCTTCAGTGTCATCTCTGTTAGGTAGTGGCTAATTTTCATGCATTCATTCGTGGTCCTGCTTTTTTATTGGTAAATAATAAGAGATCAGTCCCTGAGGAATTCTCCTTGACTAAACAGTTCTCCTGAAGGGGAGTTGTGCATTCCACCTCCAACTGGTGCAGCTCAAAAATAGCCAAACTCAGTCTGCAAGGGGACTGGGGAGCTGGGGCAAGGGTAGGAACCAGGGCAAGCCTGATGTGGGTCTGCCCAGGGAGGCTTGTGTGTGATGAGCTTGAGGTGGGGGATGCTGTCAAGAGCTTCACTCAGAGCAGCCAGAGAAGTGCACAGATGCAGAACCAGCACCTCAATAGCAAGTTCCTTCTGTCATGTAAAGCTCTTTCAACAGCTTCAAGTCCCTTGATCATGGGGGCATTGACCACCTCACTGGGGAGACTGTTCTTGTGCTGGGGACTGCAGGAACACCAGGAGCACTGCTGGAGGACATACACCTCACAACACAGGAATGTCTGGCAGTATTAAAAGTTTCCACAGAGGCAGGTATTCAGAACAGATGCTGCTTTCTGCTGTGTGAGACCCAAACATTGCCGCACTGTTTTCTCACACAAGAACCAGAATGCAACAGGGGACAAATATGCATGTTTGCCCTATTCTCATTTTCTGAGAACAGAATTGTGCCAAAATAAACAAATGGTGAGCAGGCAGCAAGATTTAAAAATTATTCTTTTAATAATCTATGCATTTTAAAGTATCAGTGATAAAGGTTGCATTTTTTAAAATGTTTTTTATAATAGTTTTCCTTGAAGGAAGCTACTACTATTATATGTGCATGAATAATTTTTTTACTCTGCTCAAATAATTTTATTTGTGTTAAAAACAAAATATGAACATATCCTATATCAAAATGAGGTCTCTCTGATTCACGTATTATTTAATCCCACATTTAATCCCTCAGACCTGTTAGAGTTTGCTGTTAACCAAAGTTGTCCCATTTACACTCCAGGACAAATTTGTTTGAAATACAATCCTAAACTTCATCCCAGACTGCCGGAAAACATCCATCCACATCTGAAGAGGATTAAATGCAAGCTCTCCAAAGCCCTGTCTATCCATCAGCAACCCTAAAAAGCCTATCACTATAGTGTCTAGACACTGAGATAACCCTCCTGATGGAAGCAGATGGTAAAGACCTCTCCACATCATGGATATCCATGAAAGATATAATGACACAAGGTTAAATTAACAGTCTCTTGGCACAGATTTTCATAGGAAAAAGACACTACCATATTTAGATACACAAAACAGGAGGAATTAAATTGTGAGGTTTTTTTAATTCACTTAGGCTGGAAATTCATGAACCTGAGCCTGGATTTTAGCAATAAACAAAGACCAGAAAAAGGAAAGAAAGGGAGGAAGAAAAAAGCTATGGCAGGGATTCCAGAGCAGATTTACCTCTTGGGAAATGAAATCAAGGAAACCAAAGAATCAAAAATGGGTTAATAATCCTTCAGATAAACACATATGGGAAAGTTTTTTTTCCGGTGAAAGAATTCTTCCTGAACAGTGGATACAAGAAGATTAGGATGCTCATTTAAGACTTAGTAAGCATAAAATTTAAGACCCTCTTGAGCCAAGATGTGCACAGAATAGAATGATTAATTGACTTGGATCCTAAATATTCTGAAGTTGCCTACTTACTCAATCAAGGTCTTGATGACTCAAACAGTTTGACAGAGCACAGCTCTTGGGACTTTGGTCTCCATGTCCCCAGGTGAGCACAGTCCTCCAATCAGAATCCTGTCTAAATAAAGAAAAAGATCCATGAAAAAATTATATTTTACTTTTTCATGTTCTCAAACCACCCCTTATTCCACTGATCCTGGGTACCTTGTTGGCTTCATCCTCACCAGTTTGAATGCACCGTTTCTCAATGGGCTGCCCAGAGTAGCTTCCAATACAAATACCTGTGCAGTTGTCCTGTGAGCAGTGCAGAGCCTTCTAGCATGAGGAAAACTGCATCTGATACCTTTCAGACTCTCCCAAGACTTCATTTTTAAGCAGAAGAGATCCAGGTCAAAATGAGTGTGGAGAAGAGCTTCTACACAGTGGGCTGCACTAACAGTGAGTGTTGCCTTTCCCTGGTCTTAAAATTAAAAGCCAGACACGGTTGAGGGGAAAAGGGGTTTTTACCTCAGTATTTATTTAAGGATCCTTAGGTGCACCACTTTGTCCAGGTGGGATGCGCCGAAATGCACACACACGATAGATCACATATACAATTTATAGGCCTTGCAAATTAGCATATCTATCAAAGGTTCCCCAGTGAGAGGCTCGAATGAACCCTTCATCTCAAGGAATTCCCCCCTGGATGGGCCTATTTTAGTGTACGGGATGTGTTCGAGGGAAGACCTTGGTTTCTCAGGATAGCATAGAGCTTTCTGGCCTCCAAGTGGAGGCCTCTAGGATGTTTGGTCTCCTAGTTTAATGGAATAGTGTGTCTCAGCTGAGTTATCAGACTTAAGGAATTACAAGTATGTGAGCTAAAAGCACTAAGGATACATAAAAGCTATATAAAAGGGCATATAAAAGGGGTATAAAAGGGGTGTATAAAAAGGCAAAAAAATCATTATGGCATCATGAAAAAACCTGAATGAAAAAGCATGGGGTTTTTTTTTAGCCTCACAAAATAAAGGCACATGGAGTGATGTGACCGCTTACTTAAATGTCTCAAGAGATGAGACTGCTACGTGCAAGAATAATTTTTAAAATTAGTGACAATACTGCCATGATAACAAGTAGAATGTAATTGTGTATGCATGTAGCCTCAAAAAGGCTACTATATTAGAAAAATCCTTCTAGCTATCAGAGAGTGTGTGGGTGTTGGAACAGACTTCTACAAGGAATAAAATGACCTGAAAGACCCAGACTGGCTTTTTTTTATTGATGAGAGACTTGCTGCTGTTGTGCCAACATTGTTAACTGGCATATCACACTGAAATAATTATTGTAATTTATTTTAAATTTATCTAAACATCGATCATGGAATGCAATATATAAATTAAATAAAATAAATTTCCCTGGAGATCCTCCCTTCCAACAGCAGGGTATATAAAAACTGAGTGTCAGGCATTATTAATTTGATGTAATATAGTTTCAGGATACTTTGCTACATAACTAAAAAAAGGTGTTTTCTCTGCATGTGGAACCTTTGAGGTTAAAAAGCCTCCTTGTCTAATAACAGAGCATCAGCCTGTTGTCAGAATGACTTCAGAGGCACAGACCCACCAAACAATTGCTCTCACCCCTTTTTCCTGTCTAGACTGACCTTCCCTACCCCTTCCTCTCAGCCAGCACAATACAGCTATGCTTTGGTTTTTGTCTTACCAATGCAAATACATGGTTGGGTCCTCCAAGATTAAAGACAGTCTCATACCTTACACCAGCTAGCCATGAAATCTTTGTGGAACAAAATCTGATGGCTCAAATTCTTCCTTCGGGTGATATTTACATAGAAATTAGTCAGAGGCTTACCTGAGCTCAGAACCATGGTGCATTAAGCACTGCATGAACACACACAACGTCACTCCAGAGAGTGAATAAGCTGAAAAAATCCCAGATGGACAAAATGCAATAAAGCAAAAAGAAGAAATTATTTACTCAGGCCCTGCACTGGATGAAAAAATATCTTGGAAAGGAAGCAAGGAAACGAACTCCCATATCTCAGCCTTATGCTTTATGAAATGAGTAATACTGCTTTGGATGGGCAATGACCTATGAACTGTGATTAAGCAATCTATAGCTACATGCATATATTCCTTAACAGCTTGTATATACAGAGAATGAAATAGTTTATTTCCCCTTCTAGCCAAACAAATACCAATAATTTAGGAATTTATTTTAATTTTTACATTAGATTTTTGGAAAGCTGAAGAAGTTCAAGAAATTAAGTAAGTCCATCAGTGTGGAAGATTAGTTTAAAAGCCTCTCTTAAATGATACTGTCTCAGCACTCTTTTCGTTTGCAAGCTGCATCACCAGGAGCATTATAAAAAAGAAGATAATAACTAACAATGGGCTTCTTTTTCTTTATAAACTAGACTGTAAAAGGTGAGATGACAGTCAGTGGTAGCTTTAAGATAAAATTAGGGAATAAAACAAAGATACCAGAGGCTCCGTAAAAATAAATGCATTGGTACAAGAGTCCCTGTCTCTTGGTTTGTGGAATAACTAAGGTGTCTACTAATAGCACAGAAGTAATATGGAAATAGAGCTTGCTTAGGCAAAGTGAGATAGCATACCAATGGAAAAAAAAAAACCCCTCCACATTTTATCTGGTGTCACATTCAGAAAAGTCCAAATCACATTTCCACTAGGGGAATGATTGAAAGTGTTTGCTGGATTCCCATAGGCCAGTTGTGTCTGTGTAAGACAGGAATTTGCTCTGTGTTGAGAATCTGGGTGGTTACATCTTCTGCAGTCTTACTGTCACATGTCGCCTTTTGGTGCAATAGAGAGAGGAAACTTTTGCCTTTGTGTGGTTTTTGAGGAAGATATTTCCTGATCTTGCATGATGAAATAATGTGGGTAGAGAGGAATCCAAGAGCAAGAGGAGGGAAAGCCTGTGTGCACAAAGGTGTGACAGTTCCCTGAAAAGGAAGACAACAGCATGGTACATTTTTTCTCTCAGAGGTAAAAAAGACAGTTACAAAGATCTGGGGATAGGAGAAGAAAGGGTGAGATAATCAAGGGAACACCCCTTCAGAGCATGCCAGATAGAAATGTGCTATTTCAAAAGAGACATGTGGAAGGGAGGAGAGGAAGCAGACGCGAGATGGGTCACAAATCAACAAAGGACAGACTTTTGAAATTTACTGCTTTCCCTAATGGCAGACACTCGCCAGTCGTGGATTGGAAATGGCAGTAACTCACATCAGGAAACCATGTCTCCATCTGTGCAGTTAGCACTGGTATGTAAGGATGCAGGTACGTGCCAGGAGCTTAATGGGTGGGACCAGCACCAGCTGGGGCTTGGAACAAAGACCTTACCTTTGGGGCTGCTGACACCACGCTTCTGTAATTGCTGCAGAAATAGTCAAGTTCAGCGTGTTCCCCACAGATGACTGTGACAGACACCCAGGGAGAAGAGATGTGCAAACACATGGTTTTGTGTGAAGGTAGAGCTGAGACACCAAGGGTGAGGAATACCATATGCAAGAGGGCACACTGCAGTGATATCCTATCCTTTCCCTTTTCAAGGGAACTTAGGAGACTTTGCAAAAACTGGGCTACAGCTTTTCTTAGTTTCTTCCTCTCTGGTCAATCTCCGTTTCTTTACAATCCTATGCATAAGTGATGCTTCCGTTAAGCAAGTTGGCCCTGGTAGACGCGGAAGAGCTTGCTTGCTCAACTTTCCTTCTGAGGTTGTGGCCTTGTGATATTCAATAGTGGCATTTGGCTCTGGTACAGATGTTGGAAGTTCAACATTAGGGAGAATATTGGGTGAAAGTGGTGGGAAGAAAAGGAAAGTGACCATGTCACCAGTGGCCTGATAAGAAGGAAAAAAACCCCGTGTCTATATCCACAGCAAACCAAATTTTACTTTTTAGGTGGGAAGGAGGAGGGGATACTGTGGGACCTTGAGCAAGCTGTGCTGACTGCCTTAGCACATGGTGTTAGCTCTGCTATCATCTTTAGAAACATTCTTCATGGAAGATATAATGAGATTCACATCTCTACTTCACTGCTTGTGGTGTACTAAGGAGATGGCAATATCAGAGAGGGCTGAAACAGAAATGTGCTTTCCTAGCATATTGTTGGAAAGGAGGGTGAGTAAGAAAGGGGGTGGGTGGGTGGTGGAGAAGTGGAAGAGAAGTCTTGTAAATGCTCTCTCACAACTGTAAAAATTGTATGTAATTTGATCCTTTCTGAAGATTTTTCTAGTATCTAAATAGAGGGATAATCTTCAGCTCAGCATAAAATGTTTGAGGGGATTAGGTATCCTTCCCGGTCAGACGGATAGTGATAATTCACACTTCACAAGTCTCCCAGTAGCTAGTCTTTAATAATTTCAGTACGGTTAATAATTATCCTATAAAATTACCTGGCACTTGAACTGGCAACCGGTTTTACTGCCTGGAGGTGACTGTTAAACAATCTGTGTCTACTGGCAAGCAGCACTGCACGTACACTCTTGAAAACCCCTTCCCCCATGATGGGTCTGTGAAATTGCATGGCACATTCGACATGCTGATTAGTTTTTTTTTGTACCCTGCTTGTGTTCATCGCCTCAGATACCAGAAGATATATGAAGTGTGTCCTCACAGGCAACATCTGCTCCAGCCTGGCATCATAAGCAGAAATAGGTCATTGGTACCTGTGACTTTGTCAAAGGCAGATGAGGTCAAATGCCATAAACCTGGGCTTTAAACCACATCCATAAGGAAGATCTCTATCACTGCTGCTTTAGGTATCTTTGCACTGTGCCCTGGTTCAAAACTTGCTTTTGACATGTCACAGCTGTGAGCATATACGTGTACAATCTCAATCAAGGTGTCTCAGAAGCCAAAGGCAGGAGCATGGGATTTGCAAGAGGCAGATAGGATATTAACTAGACAATTGTTTTATTTGAGAGGTTTGGATGTCTTCCAAAAGAGGCATTAATTATTAGTGGTGGTGTGACTGACACTGGTTTGCTTTATTAGCTAGGAAGACCATGATTTGATGTTGAATAAATTGGCAGATGACTGTTGCTCAGGCAGCTGTGAAATCCCCCACACCTCCAGTGGCAAAACCATGAATGCTGATAGCTCACACATTCCATAGGCTGAAATCTGAGTGTGTTGATTTCTGATCTTCGTTCTGGGATGGTTATTTCAGTTCACCACAGGCTCTTTCCACATTTGCCTTAACTCTGTAAAATGAGGTCTCTCAGCATCAGGGAATGCTTGGGGCTGACCTTGCAAAACAGGAATCAAGTTGATAAGCCATCTCAGTTTTGGTGCTTGTGGCTTCCTTGCCACATTCAAGATTTAGGGTCATCATTTCAATGGATTCAAAAGAACAAAAAAGAAGAGAGAGTAGTTCCAGTGAACCTCATAATTTCTGAGCACCCTGATGGAAAAATCTGCTTGTAGGGAATATTAGCTGATACCAGCACAGACCCTTGTAAATAGTGACAAGAGGAAAGAATGAACTAGTTCTCAGAATATTTTCTATATTTTATTGGTTTTGCTCTACATTTATGAAGGGCCTATTTTATAACATTGTTTTCAAACCTGCAGGCAAATACATGTTGACATATGGTGATAACATGTGGCCACATCCCTGTGCTCATGTAAACACAGGTCCAGGATTATAGACAAGGGATGAGCTGTACCCTTAAGGTATTGGCTGGCTGGTGTTAAGATATTCTTCTGAGAAAACTTAGCTACCAACAGGACTCAAAACACATTTTAATCTGGAGCTGCATGTCAAGACAGTGGTTTGAGGGATTTTGAATTTAAACTTTTTGTTTGGATTTAGTCTTAATTTTTAATATCAGGTCATAGAAAGGACCCTCTGACCATGTCTTTGTTACATGAATAAGTAGGAATTAAACAATATTAGTCTACAAATTTGCCTAGCCTACAAACCCTCTAGAGGATTTCAATGCTCAAGGATCCTAAAGTTTCACTGGTACAACTAAACATTTATGTATTTCCACTGTCATTCTTTGTCTTCACATATGTGAAGACAAGCTCCTAGTTCGAGGTTGGGCAAACCTGAATCATCAAGGTAGTATATACTTGCCTCTGTGTGTAGAGACAATCTTGTTTTGGAAATTTACATCTGAAATTATTTTCCTTTCTTTTACTCATTTAATTTGGAGATATTTTGTGTCAGCTGAAGGTGCCTTTTAGTGCTTCTCCTGACTACTACATTCTTGGTAGAAGCATTTTCAACTCACACAAAATGGGGTTTTTTTGTGCAAAGGTGCTTGAAGAAGAGTTTCAGTGGTAAATTTGCAGTATAAATATGTACAGGTGTCAGATGCCTGCGCGGGATCTACTTCAGTAGTCTGTAGAATTATGGAAACATGAAGGTTGCCTGCTCTTTGTAGCTGTCTAGGTAGCTGTGTGATTGAAGGAAAGCCCAAACTCTGTTCCTCCGTTGACTTGTAACAGATGAAGGAGGGTGTCTCCTTTGCCTAGGCTGTACAAGCAAGCAACCAGGAAATTAATGACAAAAATTCCAGTTTGAAAAGACTCTTATCTGGGTTTTTTTCTGTGTCTTCATCAGAAATCTCAGAATTTACCAGATTTGAGCTCTCCAAGACATAAATATTATTCTGACCTAAGAGAAGTAAGGATAGTGCAAACCAAGTCTCAACAAAGTTTTACAATATGGTTTTGTACCATCATAGAATAGGTCAAGGCAGAAGTTGTAATCACTGATATTTCTTCCCAAGGGAGCAAAGCAACAGGGAATTTGGCCCTGAGGCTGAAAGCACGCCCAATGCATTCAGCAATCTTTTAAAATGTATTGCTTGTCGCCCCTCACTACTTAATTAAAAGGAATGTCAGGCATTTCTGAAAAGACAGTGGGTGAGTTGTCAAATGTAACAAAGAGAGAAAATAATTTCTGAAAGAAAGGAAGTCTATGTAAATTTTAATACCCATCCTCTTCTATCCTAAACCACAGCTATGATAATTTTAAGTGATTTTTCTATGGCATTTTAAAATGAAATGTAATTCTCTTGTTCATTCTCTGGCAATATGCCCTGAAATATTCCATTAAGTGTTTTCAATTACATGCCAGTCCCAATAGGATCTCAGTAAGAGGTTTTAAAAAGATATCTTATCTAGTACATTATCTAATGTAGTTTGAATTCTATCAATGTTGCAATAAATAAAAATAAATTAAGTAATACAAAAAGGGTCTTGTAGCTTTGAATCAATAGACTGAGTAGCAGCTGAGGAGATACACATATGTTCTCTTCTCCTTAAATAAAGGTTTCAGAACTCGGCACCAGAGCAAGTTTTTTTTTTATCTCATTTTATCTCATTTCCACCACCTTGTATCAAAGTCTATTTCAGGAATAAAACCAAAATGAAACCTAAACTACATTATTATTATTTCTGAAAGCGTAGATGAGTGTATTTTTGAAACATATGGAGGTACATTACCTTCATTATGACACAAATTACTGCTCAAAGGCTGAGCTGGAAGTGGCTGCTGAGACATGCAACTAGGAGCACACTTGAGTGCTTGGCTTTGCCTCGCAGCACCCAAGTAAAAGGGCGTGCACACATGTGCGTGCCTGTGTGTGCACATGCCAGTGTGCTGGCCACTGGTGCTACCACCAAGGCAAGCTGGTCATACTGCTTGTTCTAGATAATTCACTGGACAAGTTTATCCCATTCCTATAAACACTTGAGCAGGTACTTCGTCTTCATCTTACTGACATGAAGTCTCATATTTCAGGAAAGGAAACTTCATTAACAATGTAAACTGCTTTTGCTTCTTATTCCAAACTGCTCATGCTAATCACAGTGTTTAGCTTGACCAGGTATTTGGTTCCACTGATGTCTGGAATGGAAGTGTAGAAGAGGTTGTTTAATATCACGTGGCATTACTTCTGTTCTCTCACTTGATGGCTTGAACATTAAGCATCAGTAGGTATTCCCCCAAGGATTCTTATTTTTGAATTCCCATGGTAATCTTGCTTAGGAATGGTGTTGATGCCTTGAAGTGGCTACATGAAAACAGAGGCCAGACAATAGTAAGAGAATAAAAGCAGGTATTTATTTGATGGGCCTTCAAAGGTACACCTTGGGCAGTCAAAAGCCTCCGAGGGGCTCTGAGATGGACGCTGGGTCACGGGTTCTTCACACCTTCCTAAATTTGGTCCATTTGCATATCAGGGTCAATTCTCCAATTATAATTTCAGATAGTGATTTAATTACCCCAGGTTTGCTCCTCCTGTCAGGGGGTTTAGTTTACACATTTTGGGGCCTGGGACAACAAGGTGTCCTGGAAGTGCAAACCTAGGGAGGGTTTGTTATGTCTAACCAGCATGAGAACAGTAGCTAACAGGCTGTATGAAGTTTCAGAGTTACATACTAAGCAGTACAGAGTTTGAAAAATATAAAAGTTAAAACCTAAGGCATCAGTGGGAACAAACAAGCCAATTCATTTTAATGTGGGACTTAATGCTCATAAATATAATTGTGTATATGGTGGTGCTAACTATGTTGACTATACAGTCATTTCCTGGACCCATGACTTATGTCTGTGTCAGGATCTTAGGATCAATTTTCTCTCCTCTGTCTTTCTCATGGACTGACTGTGATCCCTTAAAGCCCATCCTCATAACCCTCTGTCCTAGGAGCCCCTTAGCCTTCACACTGAGAAGCTATGAAAAACCATCATTGTTTTCATATTTGATGACAGGCCGGCTGTTGGGAAATGAAGGTAAAGAAAGGAGAGCTCCATCACTGTCCAGTTTGCTTTGTTGCAAGCTTCTTAGCTTTGTGTCATATTTTAACAAAGATTTATAACATGCTGACTGACTAAGGCCCTGGGGTTGCTGGAAGTAAAGGGTGGGGGGAGGGAACAAAAGCTGCTAATAAAAATGTAACATTACATTATGGTAATTAGCATGAAATGTGAAGATTTTTATAAATTGCTTATCTGTTTTAATTATTGTTGAGACATCTGTAATATTAATGCATGGATAAAGAACAGTTAATTGGAAAATAAATGAGAGATCTAAATGTATTTTCCCCTTCTGTGTGTATAAAGGGGGGCCTGCATATTAAATCTTGAGCTTCCAAATTCTTTTTGTGATATTGTAGAAATGTACAAATTAATCAAACATTTAGTATATAAAACAAGCCTTGACAATTCCCAATTCTGATGGATTAACTAGTGAAGGAGTCCTAATACTGAGGAACCAGCGCAGTTTATTTCATTTTTTTTTAAACAGCCCCTGTGCCTCTACTATCACCAGCAAAATCTATCTCTAAGTAAGTTTTCCCTAAGTGACATTTCCTTTATTTTTTCTATACCTTCCACAGATGTGATTCTGCCATACAGACAAGAGCATGTGTGAAGCATGAGCAAAATGACTATAGGATGATAGTGATTTTCCATTAAGTCTTCTTGGGAGTTACTAAAAAGCCAAACTATATGTGTGTCGCTGCTGTTTGCATATATTAATGTGTTATGTACATACACGCATACCTCATCTTTGAGGAATAAATGCAAAAACAATTAACTGTATGGGTAACCAGAGAGATAAAATTGAAAAGATACGAGGAGAATAAAACCTGAGAAATGTAGAAGATAGAGAGATAAACATCTTTAAATCAAAAGTAGGACTTAGAGTTTCTGCTCTGCTGCAGTTTCATGTTTATTAAAAGGATTTATCCTGGAATCATCAAGACTGAGGCCACTAGCTGTTCATTTCTCCTCCATTTATCTTATTGATTTCCAAGTTATGGGGATTACAAAATCCAGTCATGCAAACCCCCCACCGAAGTGTTTTGCAGACTCCATGAAAAATACATTCTGCAAACAACGGAGTTCACTCTTCCTTCTCTCCTACTTCCAACCCTCCCCTCTCTCTAATTTTTTTTCAGTATAATGAGCCTACAG
The DNA here is from genome assembly GCA_013397975.1 of Machaerirhynchus nigripectus. Lineage (NCBI taxonomy): Eukaryota > Metazoa > Chordata > Aves > Passeriformes > Dicruridae > Machaerirhynchus > Machaerirhynchus nigripectus. Next base: position 391,611 of record VZRQ01003548.1, on the reverse strand, counting down.
CTAATGTTAATCAGGCAATATCCCTCTTGCATAAACATGATTATTTCTTCTGTGAACGTATTTCTATTTTTTTTTTTTAGTTTTTTTTCCTGGTCAGGGTTGGGAAGGAAATATAGAGAAAATCCTCAGAGAAGCAGAGAGATTAACACCTAGATTAATGTATATGCTGATATATGCGGGGCCTATTAGCTGCAGGACACATAATTGCCAATCACTCAAGTGCAAGTTCTGCCTTCTGACTGACGTATCCCTAAGTTTTGTTTGAGAAACTGTTTTTTCTCATGGGTCATTTTCAAGAAGCAGCCCAGTCACTGGTCCTTAAACACCATTTACACATAACATGATATGTATACATACCATATTTTGAACCAGTGATTTGACACTGGCTAATGTTGAAATGTGTTTCTCTTGTGTTTCCCTATTTAAGTCCCAGGTGTAACATGAACAGTTGCTTTCATAGAGACTAAGATAGACTGCCTTCAACATGCCTTGCCTATCTGAGGCCCAGTACACCGATACAGATGTTTCCCTACTGACACCACCATGAGGTTACAGTGGTTTCACCCCCTCTGTTTCACACCCTGCTAGGAGAGGACAGGTGAGAGTACCAGCCAGGGCAAAATGAGTTGGATGAGGTCTCAATGGGGTCATGCCTGGCCTTTGCAGAGACAGAGAACCTTGCTTGACCTTGTGAGGAGAAGCAGGAACATGTGAGGAAGAATGAGTTTAGGAAAGACTCACTCCTTTAATGCAAAATCAGGAGCTGCCAGATGAAAAACATGCTCTCTGGTGCTTGAGCTTAGAATTTTATGACATGGTGCCAATTTTATGTAGCAGGTATTTTGGATTTTACTGGTCAAGCACCAAATTATGGTTATTTTTATTATTGTTTTCTCTTTTGCTTGGTACAGTCGCTTCTGTTGCAAACTAATATGGAGATGGTTTGAGTGAGGGGTGCTGACCATGCCTTTAATTTCAAAATAATGAAAGATTTATGATGGATACTAAAGTAGAATAATGAAACCATATTTACAAGTTTTATATGGTAGGCTTTCTTTTTTCTATTACATCTGTTAAATCCTAATGGAAGTGTTTTATATATGCTATTTGTGTGGAAAATTTTCTCACGTTACAAATGGCAAATACTTTGTAGGGATGATTCCCCCAAAATGAAATCTGGTAAAAAGAGTTACTAGTACTAAACCAATTTCATTTACCTTCATTTTCCAGTGTTGTATGAAATAGGCCACCTCACATTCCAGGTAAGTATAATAAAGCTCCACATCTTTTAGGGGACTTGGTAATTATATGAACGAGTGAGTATCTCCTTCCAGTTTTCTGCTACCTGTCTGCTTGGATACCTCCTCAGGGTGATATGCAAGTATGACTGGGGCCCCATGACAGAAATGTAGTTTGATTCATTGCAAGGGGCTGCTTCAGACACCTGGGAACCCATTTCGTAGGGTCCCTGTCTATAGATGAAAAGACATGAACCTTCTGTTTGAACCAGAAGAGACCAGACCGAAAAAAGATGCCCACAAAAATCCAATGTGCACCTTGTTTCAGCCTGTGGATGGAGCCAACACAGGGAGGCAATCTGGCTTCTCCCAGTCTGCTTGACACTAGGGCTTAGGAAGTGGGCAGTGATCAAGGCAGCAGTGTGTGGATACTGAAAAGCTGCTAGCAGAAGGTTTTCCCTGCTTCTTGCACCATTCTGTGAGAATCTCTCCTTTCTCATGCAAGCTATGAAAACAATAAGGTGGTTTTTGTAAATAGTATCTGAACACCTGCTGTTTTCCCGATCTGTTTGGGTTTGAGGCAGAGAGTGTTTAGAATTGGACGTTGTAGGGCTTCAGCCAATCACTCCAGGAGGTGGGTGACCACTGACCAATCACCTATGCAATTTAGTGTATATAAGCAGAAATTGTAAATAATAAAAGTTACTCTGTTTTCTCACTGGATCTGTGTGTGCTGTATCTCTCCGTCCCGGGCGCTACAGCGACAGCAGTGTAGAAGGAGAACCCCTCATCTGTGGTAGATTTGTATGCTGAACGCATCCATAGGCACCATTTTTCTGACAGATGAGTGTGGTTTAATAGGCAGTGCAAAACAGAAGATGCTGTATGTACAGACCCAATGCAGTAGGGGAGACACATTTTAAATATTGTTATTAATCATATCCAAAGGATCTGAGCAAGAAAACAAAATTAGGATTGTAATTTAATGAAATAGTGATAGATGCATTACCTAGCTAGATATTTGAATAAAAAATGCAAATAAATGGGAGATTGGAGCAGTGGCTTTTGAAAGTCTATTCTTCCTTTTTTCCATGTGGCTACTTTTGATTTGCCTGTCTGCTTTTTTTCAGGGTTAGCCTAATTATATTTATCCCCGTGTGTAAAGTATTGTAAATGCACACAGAGGATGCAGCACAGGCCATGTGTGTGTTTGCTTGTGCATAGAAACGTACATGAATTCACTCACGTATGCATATGTATGAACACTTTATTTTTGTGTTTATGTGGATACATACACACATGCTCTCAGTATATCCAGTATCTTAAGCCACTCGAGATTTAATTTAGGCACACACATTTTCCAGAATGATTCCTTCAGCTATCAGCCACAGCAGTAAGCCTTCTTCTCCCTGCACTGTTCTGATAAAGCTGCCCTGCCATCACTGACCTGAAATCTCAGCAAGCTGATGGGTAGATCTTGTTTCAGATATGCATTTTGATGAGCCTTCAGTACAAATCCAATCTGGGTTGCAAGCTAGCTGATGCATGGCTGGCCTTCTGTTCCTTATTTAACAGAACCATATTTTCCTCATTGCATATACCAAATTCTGTTAAAGGATCTCTGTTCAGCCTAAATTTGAAAACAAAATACACTTCAGCTGATACGAGGAATCTGTACACAAGAGCAAGTGAAAAGGGAGAGTGGCACACGTTTTCGGCCATAATTTAGTACACAGATGGTAACGATAGGAGGTGTTGGTTGCAAGAAATGACTTGTTCAGGAAGATTCGCTCAGCTGAATTTTGATTTTCTTTCCAGCAGACCTCCTCACTTGGTATTGTTTATGCAAATATACCCTCTTTACAAAAAGCGTCTGGCTTCAGAAAGGGCCTGGCAGTGGAGCACAAAAGCTAAGTTGTACAGCAGCTACCAGACCTGAAAAGACAGGCTGAATGGAGCAATGGATGCAATATGCAGTTGGCCAGACAAACAGAAGAACCATTCTTTTCTCAGTACCAGTGGTGTGTGGAGAAGGCAGCCTATCCCAGAGGGAGGAAGAAAAGGCCTTGAGATGGGGGTAACTGCCCTGATCCTATAGAAAAAAATAAAAGGCTAAAGGGACCAGAGCCAAGCTTTATAGATGCAACTCCAGTTAAGACACAAAACTGCTTTAACCCACTTTTAGGACCTCTTGTGGCATTGCTAACGTTGCCAAGAGAAATTAATTGGAAATTTACGTTGCTAGTAGGTAGGAAACATGTAAAATGTAAAAAGTAGAACAAATATTTACAATACAGTAACTTTCTAACCCTTAGGAATAAATGAAGACATTTTCTTTTTGCTGTTAGCTTGAGCAGATAAGTGCACTGGAAAACATTTTTCTAACAGCAAAAATTTAGCTGAGATCAGTGTTCTGTACAGAACTGCAATCACATGCAGGCACATATGGGCAGAGAGAGCGAGTGAGCACTAGTACAAGGATATTGCATTGCACAATGTGCACATAATAGGAAATACTTGTTTCTTAATGCAATGTAAACATATATATTCACTTCTCATCTGTGTTTTATTTCTGCTTGTAATCTAAAAGCTTGGTATAACCCAACCATTATGCAGTGAAAAACTATTTAGTTATATATGACACTATACTATAACTTCAGCATAACCCCCTTATTTGATAAAAAAACATTGTTAGTGTCCACTGTCCTTGTCCACATCTCCTTAAATATTTGAGATAATACTTTACAACACATACCTTGCACTAAGATTTTAGGCAAAAAGATGTTAGTTTTCTAATAGATTCACATTTTTAATATATTTTTTCAAGTGCTGCATATAAGTACAGCAGTTTTGTTTAGCACACAAAACACATACAACCTCAGAACCTTCCAGTGTCTTGTTGTATACCAACTGCAAATTCAACTGCAGATGCACTTATCTATTTTGTTTGGTGTTTTCAAAGCATTTCATATGTTATGAAAAAACCATCAGCTCTGTTAAGTGAAATTTTTTTGTCAGGTCATTCTTATGTTTAATATATGAATAATGTATTTTTAATTTCAGTATTTCTGGATGCTTGTCTTTTAACTGAAAGAGCAAGTCTAGAATAGTTGTTTTAAAGGCCAGTCAGAGATAGCATGCACAGCACAGAGAAAGCATCTTGAATTGCAGTTTTGCAAAATCTGGTCATTAATTCAACCTTATATCTTATTCTTTTTATGCCAGCAAATCTGAAAACAGAGTACAAGAGAGAATGGCATCATCTGCATTTCAGTGGCCTGCCTTCAATATAAAAGCTATCTTCTTATCTCTCCTTTTTGTCCCCCTACAAGAAGTGTAGCAGTGACAAGGCTTTTTTTGGAGGATTTTGGTGTTAGAGTGAGGGGTTATTTGCCATCTGCCATCAGCTTGTAGTTTGCATATCAATAAAAAAAATTAATAAACTAATTTCAAGCATATATGATACAGTTAATGTGGAAGGTCCATTGTTAGGGGAGAAATAGTATATTCTTATCAGTGGCTTTAAACAGCTATTCATCATTTCTAAAGGGCAATTATTTGGAATCTATTAAGCTAGAATTCATAATACCCCTGCATACTGAATTTTAAATAGAAATCTGTATTTAGATGAAGGAATACATTAGTATAAGTCATTAGAGCACTGAAAATCCATGACTTGATCATTTTTCACTTTTTTTTTTTTTTTTCAGAGAATATGAAGTATCGAGGATCTGAACATTCAAAGAAAACTTCCCAGTGTGTCCTTTTTTGGGAAAGTTTGGATAACAGCGTGTTTAACCTTTTATTCACTTTTTTTCAGATGGTGCAAATTACTGCTGAGAAAATAAACTATCCAAGGAAAAATATTTCAGTAAGCAAACAAGATAAAAAAGCTATCTATCTAGCTAGAGAGATAGACAGATAGATGGGTCCATCTGTATCTAGCTGCTGGGCAGCTAGGATAAAGGACTTGGTTTCAAAATGTTTGCTTGAGATAGGAAGAAAATCCCTCAAAGGGCAGGGGGCAGATATTTCTTGTAAAATTTTTTCCAGTGGTTATCTCATTTTATTGTGCTGGTTATGCAAAATTGTTTTTACAGGGCTGATTATCAATGAATAAAAAATAATTGATTAAAAAACATAATAGAAATTGATAACAAGACTGGAGAATAGAAACTGTTTATTATCTCAGTGAATGGTAATGAATCTTCTACCAGGAGGCTCGCAAACAAGTATAGCAAGGCAAAAATCCATGTCCCAGTAGAGATAAATAGATAAGCTGAACATCACCATCTCATACCCACATATTTTTACAGTAAATCTGGTTTAAAGATAAAAAAGCACAGTGTATGGGCAACTTAACTTCTGCTTTGGAACTGTGTGAGCACCATTTACTCCAGCAAATGCACTGCTGAACATCACAGGGAGCTGTTTAACACACACGTACACACCTTACCTCTGTGCACAAGTCCACGGGAGTGTGCATGCACACATCTTTACACCAAGAAATTCCCTATCCAGAGGCTCAGCCTACTGGATTGGATACATAGTAAACAATTAACCAGTAGCATGAGCATATGAATTTGATATCTGCTGCTCTTTAGGATCCTGCAACTGGTTAAAATGGAGCCACAATAAAATGACTGTATGGAAGGGAATGTCATGCTTCAGCCTGATGCTTTCTTATCTTTGCAAGGATGATGTTAACATTCTGTTTCTGTAGAAACAGAAAGAAATTGCACACAAACAGGGAGGTATTAAGTAAGATTTCTGGGCTCCTTGTTCCAGCACTGTGGATGGGTGGAGAGGACAGATGATGCATATTTCATGCCATGGGTGGGCACCATCCTCCACAGACCTCCCACAAGGAGAGCATGGCTTCCCCACAGGCCCACGCAACTGCCAGCCCTTGGGACCATTTTAGTACAGAGGGTAGAATGGGCTGAAACTGAGGAAAATATTTTATGTTCCCTGAGAAAACCAAGCAGTTAATTTATTACAAACTTTTTTTATTGCCTTGTTAATATAGCTCTTCATTATGGCTTTAGAGAGGGAGACTTACTTGTCACTTGGCCTGTGTGGTTTTGGGCTGGGCAGGGGATGCTAGACACTCTTAAGCAAGAATGCATTTTTGTTGCAAAGAACTTTCCTAAACTGATTTTCTGTGCTGTGGTCTAGGTTCCTTTTCACCATAGGAGGCAGAAGGCCACAGATGTATGATTTGTATGTGCAGAACTGCGTTAGCAGTCTTGCCAGAACATTCATAAACTAGACTTCAGATAAACTAGATTTCACTAGCTCCCCACAGCTGGGTTTGTGCTAAGTTTGGCCACCTGTTCCCCTGTTTGTGATGCCATTACTGATGCTTACGTGATCACATGATGCAAGATAAGACTTGTATACATGAGAAACTTGCATGAATGTTGCTGAAAAGGGTCCTAGAAATATTTTATGAGACGTGAACTAGCTGCCACAGTTTGGCAACATGTGAGCTTTTTCAGTTTGATCGCTGTAATGGGCAGGTGTGGATTAATAATCATGGCAAACTCAAAATAATCTGACTACACCTACATTACAGCAAAATAAATTTAGGTTTAAATTTATAATGTAACATATGTCCCATATTTAAGAGAAAACACACAGACACAGTGGGCCTGTGATTCCTTTCTCCTTGTGCGATCCCACTTCAGGACAGACACGGTTCAGGTGATGTGAGATAACAGGGAAACTCAAGAAGGTTGTTTGGGTATATATGTCTAATTTAAACCTGATGCAAAATCCCTACTTAGTTTTTAGCATGGCTTCTTTGGGCGTCTCCTAACTTGCTGAAAGAAAGTAGATTTTAAATAATGTCAAGTTAATCCAAACCACATTTTTTGGCACAGCAGCAGTTACAGCAGTTCGAAAAAATGGAGCTTTAGTTGAACAGACAGAAAGAGAAAGAAGCTTTAGAAGGGTCTTTGGTCTGACAGACTTCTCTAGGAGCCAAGCAACAAGATATTGAATAAGATGATTAAATTGTTGTGGGTGAAAAACTACTAAAAGAGCTGCATGCTCCTGCAAAAGGAGCAAAGTACATGTTCAACCTGGGAGCACAAGAAATGACTAAATGGAATTATTCATGTGGCTTAAAGTTAGGCCTGTGCACATAAGCACTTGGAGAATTTGGTGCAGAGTACTCATCCCTTCACAAAATCCGACCTGGCATCAGTGACTTGATATCAGGTCATTATCATTAGTAGCTCTCAGTCCCAATTAGGAAACTTATACAGAGAACAGTTTGGATTGCAAAAGAATTTATGCTCATATTTTAAACGTAAACTTGAAACACATCCAAAAAGCCAATTATGTTCTCCATTAATTGCCATCTCGTCAAGTTTAATACACTAATGACTTCTCTGTCTTGTGCAGTTTTCTGCATATCAGAGAGAATATCACCACAGAACCATCTAACCTGTCAGTGATACAAGTTGAGAAATGAATTGTTACTGACTCTAAATTTAGGTATCAGGAGAGGATATGCTGAGGAAGTGAAAGCACAGAAGTAAAATGACATGCCATGGCTTTGTGGATATGCAGCAACAAATATTCACACCTTAACAGACACGAGTAAGTGGGTGAAGAGACACTGGTCCTGCACTTGCTCATGATTTGCCTGAAGATCAAGGATCTAAATACGTCTGATCTGACACAACAAATGATCAAATAGTCAATTGAATGTGAACACCAGAACAAGTTCAAGAAATCTCTGTAGCAAAAAGATGCTTCAGAAGATAAAGAGCATGTCCACTTGTACCTAAGTGCTTAAGAGTCAAAGGAATGGCTTCCCAGTAGCAGAAGATAATAAAACAGGAGTATATTTTCTCCCTTCCCATGCATTTTTATTCCAACTTCAGCTAAATCCATGTATGCATATATGCAATTCTTTTCCCCCGAGAAATAAGTCATCTTAGTTATGACACAGTTGAGAGACATTGGTTTCCTCTGCACTTTACCTGATTTCATACAAGAATCCCTGCCCATCCAAGATCACACAACGCAGGGGACTGGTCAGTGACAGAGGCTGTTCCCTACCAACAGGAGAATCTGTAGCAGCTGTACTGTGCAGAAAAGTTACTCCCTTCCTCCCCTTCCTCGTCTTGGGACTGTACGCCTAGAGAGTTCCTCGAAAGGATTATATGTGTGGCAGAGATGTAAAACTCTAGTTAAATTCAGGGAGATGGCAGGTTTTACTAAGCACTCCCCTGCTTCCCTCCCCCTCCAAACCCAAGAAGCCTGACAGGCTGCATTGTTACTGTACTATCTCTCAAACCCGTGTAAAGACAAGAAGCCATGCCATAATTAATACATGAGGTACTTGAAAATATTATTGATTTGTTAAACTGGAGTATAAACTCCTGTTGAAATACCTTTAGTGCCTGGGTCTTTGTTGTTGTATAGTCATAATCAGCTGTTTTGGGTTGAGTGTAGAAAAATCATTATAAATCTTCCGGAAATTTACTGTGAAGAGTATAATGCAGCATAGAGTTTTCCTCTGCTCATGGAATTCTAATAATCAATGCCATATTTTATTATTGCTGGAGTACATATTGGCATTTGCTGTTTGCCACAGTAAAGACATTTGGCAGAATAGTGAAGGTTACTCAGGTAATTTTTCTCTAAACTTTTGGGTTCCTTATGGAAATCCTTTGGGGGGGATTGTAAGAACAATTACTCTCTACATTTTCTTTTCAGAAAATTGTAAAATATTTTTCAGGAAAAAAAAAAACCAAAACCAAAAAAACCATCCACCACCAGAAAGAATAACAAACTTTTGGTAACAAGAATGACCAGATAAATTTACCTATGGATATTGGATATTGATATTATTACAGTGGAAGGAACATACACATCTTTTTTTGCTACCACTACTGGCTTAATTAGTGAAACTGTGCTCATGTTCCTCTTGTTGAAGGCTATACACAAGTAATCGTCTGTAACTGACACCAGTGTGATTTTTGGAAGTGTCTTCACATAGAGATGAATCAGGCTGATATTGTGTGGCAAGACACCTTCTTTCCTGTCTGACTTTAGAGACTTCATTTTACATCCTTTGAGTGAAAGTGGATGACTTTGGTATGCTTTCCGGATAACAAATATTTACATGTTTGTATTAGGCTAAATCCTGCATTCAAATCACATTATCAGATGCATCATCTGCACAACAGGTCTGATGTGTCTGACATGCACTGTTCTTCAAGGGAATGAACATCTTGTTTCCATAGCACAAGCCATGGTAGGTTGTTTGTGTTGAAAACCAGAAAAATGTAGATCTCCTGGGACCTATTCTTTTCCCCTAGAAATCTCAGATGGAAATCTGGGAGCTCAATCTCAAATTAATGGAGGAGAATTCATAGCAATTGTATGGCCACTTCTTTCAAATTCATTTTTATAGCACCAGTGCAAAGGAACTTCTTCCCTTGTTACAGACCAGGCTGGACAGTTTGTGTAGTCACTGAAATGAGGATAAAGAAAATCTATCCTTCAGGAAACAGAAGCAAAGGTTGTGGCTGGGTCAATTTCTTTCTAAATATAGGCAGAAAGATATATAATCCAAATTTCTATTTAGCAGAATGGATCATGCTAGTGTCAACAGATAAACACCATCTTGGTCTGTTTCACTAGCACAGACTTCTTCATTTTTAAGGGATTTTGCATTTTTGTGTGCTTTCTCAAAAGAAAATAAATAGAGTTTTCAAGTAGCAACTGTAGTCATTAAAAAAAAAAGAGAAGGAAGAAGAGCAGAGCAGACCATTCCTTACACTATATATGATAAGAAAACAAGGAGTTTTGACTTGTTACTGGGCATGAGACACTTGAAATTTTCATGAAAAGCTGTTTGAAAAAACAACAATGGATGGCAGATAAAAATTCTACATTATTAACTAATATAATATAAATTTCACCATACAGCATGCACTACAGATAGTCATGGTTTATTGTTACAGTGAATTAATAATATTGTCACAAGAGATAACATCACATACTCCGGCTATTCGAGTGATAGGAAGCCCATTAGTGTTTCACAGTAACAGAGCAGCTTTAAAATTAAAAAAAAAACACAGGCAAAAAACCTTCCCAATCAACAAACAAACCACCTAAACAAACAAAACCAACCACAATCAAACCAGAAAAACGAAATCCACCACTATCAAGTTAAATTCTTTCTTGGGTGGAGAGTATTGTAACCCTGGCCTACTCTGGCAGCAGAAGAAAGAGTGCTCAGACTGCACTGCTTGTTTGTAGGAGATACATGCTTTGCATGCACATCGAAATACATTTTAATCTTGTTAATTTTATTTAGGGTGGATACTAAAAACCAAACTCCTCACCTTCTCTGCGCTTGATAGTTTCAGCAGAAGGAAGACTAGATAGTGAAATATCTCTTCCACCCTGAATAAAATAAAGATCCACAGCACCACTTCTTAGGCTTTAGCTTGTCATCAGTGCCTACAGAACACACCACAATTTGGTCTGACTTCCCTCCTCACCTCCAAAACAGACTTTCCAAATCTTTGTCTACAATTATGCGCACAATCTTTCAAAGATAAACATATTCTTTCAAATATCAAAAATATTGTTTCTCAAGGGAAAACCTAGATTCCTCTTCACCACTTATAAATTGTTGAGACAAGCTTTGTTAATATAAGTGAATTTAGGCAACTAAGGGACTCATAATCTCACAGATTTGTAGTGTTCATGGATTCTTCTGAGAGAAAAAAGGATTTTTCACTTTCTTGTAGGAAAAAAAAAGAATGAAAAATTAACATTTTCTGGTAAACTGCCTATTGAAATTAAAATTTAATTACTACTTTTAGGAAGATGAGAAGGACTTAAATGAATATACTTATTCCACAGGAGCAATGCTTGGCAATTATATTAATAATTACAAACACTTTCAAGCAATAAGAAACTTATTCAGCATTGCAGCAATGAATTCAGCATTATATTGCTGTACACAAACGTGTCCTAGGGGGATTGTATTTTTTGTCTGTTGATAAGTCTTTCCCATACACATTATTAAAATTCTGAAAATACCTGGAAAAATTTGACACATGGACATAAGAGCAAGAAATTCAGGACTTGTACAGCTCCAGGTGGCATGTAAACAGGATTTAATGTTAGAATTCGTCTACAAATGCCACATATTGATAAAAAAAAAAAGATGTGTCTTGGAATACTACTATTATATCATCAGGGTTTTGCCGTAGAGGCTGTGGAATGTCCATCCTTGGATAATTTCAAAGCTCAGCTGAGCAAAGCCTTGAGCAACCTACTCTAATTTTACAGACAGCCCTGCATGGAGCAGGGGGCTGGACCAGCTGATGTTGAGAATTCCCTTCCAGCTTCGTTTGTCCTGTTATTCACCGAGCACTTAACCTAATACAATATTGAGGAACAATTGTAAATGCAGTACCTAAATCTACAATATAAAAGAACTGAAAATATCCAGTTCTGTAGGTTGTGAAATACAATACCTCCTTAAAAAATTTTGTAATTACAGAACCATTTTGATGGATTGAAGTGGATAAGGAGTAATATTGGTTTACACATTTCTAAAAGAGAACTCACTGTTCTCATTGACAGAAAACATTTCAACAAAACTTTGTAAACCACATCCTCCAGTCTTCTCCTTCTTCTATAGCAGACCTCAAAGTTATTTTTTCTGTACAGTTTCAGTGGTTTTCTTTCCTGAACCTTAGGCATCTAATTCACACCATTTTTTAATAACACTGAATTTGATCCAATATTACACTGGCTACTTTACAACATACGTTCTTCTTTACTTTTACAAGTAAACGAAATGTGTCCCTTTCCCTGAAACATATGAATTATTTATTCCTCATAATTTAGTTTCTTTGAAGAAAACTTCATAAAAAAATTCAATTCCTATGAAAACCTTGACTGTATTGCATTAAAAAACACTATTGGTTTAGGTAATAGAATATGCAGTACTGAATTAAGAATATTCCCCATAGAAATCATTTGCTATCACTGCACTGAAGAAGAAACAAGATCATTAAGCCCCTTTACTGACAAAGGTGCTTGCAATCTCCAAAGACCCTTTGTTTATTAATAATTTTCAAACTCTGGCTAAGACTGCTACTTCCCTTTGGTGTTCTTTAGTAAATTAAACATTATTTTTCTTTTCATAAGAATCAGAATATTTTCATAGATGCTTAGGCATCTTATTATATCCATATGAAATTATATGGCCATTAAAGATTGTCAAAGAATGTAAACAAGTTGAGAAAACAAATCCCATATAATCCCAAATCATGGGGGAAAGTACAGTAGATTTTTTAATTTTAGATTTACCGTTTGTGCCCTGTGCACAGCATGTGGGACCCGCTGGATGCAGCCACAAATGAAATATTTGTATTAAAGCTGACTTAGTGTGTAAAAAGGATGAAAACCACAAGCTGTATATATCTTTCCACTGATTTACTTGTTTATGTATTTTAAGATTTTTTTACTGAAGTCTTATCATAAGTCTGTCCATAAGCCCTGCTGACACTGACAAACACTCAAGTGTACTTTTCCAAGCTGTCATACAACATTCAAAATACTGCATATTGTTATTATTAGTAGTAGTAGTAATAATAATAATATGCAGCATTACTATTATTACTACTATTACTAATAATAATACTAATGCTCAAAAAACCTGCATTGAATTTTGGTACCAAAAAACTGGTTCTGCAGTCTGATTTTTAACTGAAATATTCCCAAAGAACAAACAGTAACCATCCCAATCAGGCCAGGTCAATCAGGCCAACCAACCCAACACAAATGAAAGTAAGTAAACAGCTGCAATCTTTCTTTTTTCCTTTCGTTGACTATATGACTGCCATCAGGCACAGACTGCTTCTGTTTAACTGATTGGCTGAGAAGGCAACCAAATATCTACATGGTCTTTGAGGTGTGATGGTGTTTAATGTGAAGGCAAGTCCATACCAAGAAAATCCTCATATTCTGTGGAGAATTCAAAAGAACAGATGCTGTTAGAGGTTACTCATACTGTTACAGGATACTCTTAGTACTTAAGGTGAAAACCATTAATGTGGCATGCCTGTAAATATTTTAGTAGCTTCCTTGAAGTGAAGTTTGGAAGGAGCATTTGCACAACACTCTCAGGCGTGATTCTTAGGGCTGTCCTGTGCAGGGCCAGGAGCTGGATTTTGATGATCCTTGTGGAACCCTTCCAACTCAGAATGCTGTGTGACTCAGTGAAGTGTCTACTGTAGGCAATACTTCCGCTTCTTCCAGTCAATGTAACTCCATGCACAGCTATTGCACTGCTGACCCCAACATGCTCAAAAAATGTGGTTTTATACTTTGAAAGTGGAGGCACAATGGCTAGTTGCGCTCAGCTCTGCCTGTTACATTTTTGAGTCCCAAGCTTCTCCTTGCTGTTAAGGCCCTTTCAAGTTCTGTCCCAGTCACAGAGTCCCAAACTTGACGTGATTTCTCTTGTTGATGCTTCAGATTCCTAGGGCATCTTCAGGACGTCTGCGTGCATCTATGTGCAAGACTGGCTGGCTTTGGAATGCCGCTTACCCTTTAATTCTTCAGTGGCCATCCCAGTAAGGTTTGTATAGCAGTCACAGCATTCCTTCAATATCTGCAAAGTGCTGACATCGACACCCACAATGTAACAAAATAGTCAGACTCCCCTAAACCAAGATGTTACCAGAGAAATTGTGAAAGAATGTTTAAAAAAAAAAAAAAACAGGATGAAAACTGATGGGCAAGGAGGACCACGTCGTCTTCAAGACCATGCCACTTTGAGAGATAGTTGAAAGTGGGCCAGAGATCTGACAAATGGCTGCCAAGTTTAGTTTTGGTAGTTCATGGTAGTCATGACTTTGCCCTATGATAAAGCCACTGAAGGACAGCTACTAGAGAACTGCCAGTTTACAGGTGTGGTCTCATGCCATTTATTAAGGAGCAACTGTTACTTCAAAGAGACACAACACATTTTTCTCATTATATAGCTCCTGGAAAGTTCATTTCTCTGAGGTGTGGCACAGCCCATTAGCTGCTTTATGATGGCAGTGGGGTGGTTGTGATGGCCCTGTGCCCAGTGCATCTGTTCAGGAAACAGAATGACCAGCTGTACAGGGTCTGGGGTCTACTCCAGGGAACCCTGCCTTTAGTGCAGTCATGGAGGATATCATTCCATCATGATCTAGAATGTTTAATCATGGGCTCCTGGTACATGACTTGTGCAACCTGCTCTAGGTGAAGCTGCTGTAGCAGCGGTTTGGACAAGATGATGCCCAGAGGTTCCTTCTAACCCCAATCATTCAGTGATTCTGCAATTCTGCAATATATGCAGTCTATCAGTTCCACAAACTGAGCTTCAGCAGTGTGAGAATAACCATCTCCCCTGCTGTCAGTGTGTTCTATTTGCATGTGACCTGAAAAGCATTAATCCAAGATACTCTTCCAGTGTATGATCAACTCCTGGTGAGTTTAGGCAGCTCAGAATTTGTTCACAATGCTTTCAAGATTGCTTTCACTGTAGATAATGTCCACTGACAACCTGTTAACCTGTCACAAAACAAGCAGTGCCTGTAAGGACAATGATAAAACATCTACTGTGAATGCATCTAGGAAAGCAGTGACTCTGGAAGCCTGTCCAGCAGATCAGCTCTGAAACTCTGTGTGCTGTTAGCTAATATGTTTACATGTGCATATGCATCTGTAAATGCAGATTCCTCTATTCATATACAGTGGCTGTGGTTTCATTTGCCTTTGCCCTGCCTCATATAAAATAATAAATCATTGATTTCCCCAAGGCTTGATAAAATCTCACTCTCAGATTCACCCACATAAATCACTAAGCATCTTACATTCTCTTAAAATTCTTAACTGATGGCTAAAATTTTTCTTTTTTTTTTTTTTTTTTTTAATATAGCAACAAACTGACTGGGTAACTATGAGAGAGGGAGGCAGAAGCTAATGTGGATCTGCCGTTTTGCTGTTTGGCTGTCATAGGGCTTAGACAAGAGAACTGAGACCCCGGAGACTCCTTGTGCCTGCTGCAGCAAACACTAAAGGATGAGGAAGAAAGAAAGGAAGCAAAGATGGAATGATAAATTAGACTAGGGGAAAAAACAAAAGGGAAGATGAGATGGGGTGAAAGGGAAAGGAAAAAGATGGCAAACGACAATGTGAGGTCGAGTTGTTACAACACAAAACAAAACACAGACTTTTGGTACAGAAAGGGTCTGAATTAAATTTTCCAGATCTATTTAATTTTTTATTGTTTTAAGTGTTGGAAATTTGAAACCCCACTGCTTGGTGTTTAACCTTACTTTTCCTTTAATACAATAGTTGCAGAAAGTATACCATACAAACTCAGTGTTAGCCATCAAAAGTCATGTCCAGATCCTGAAATGAACATTTCTGATTCCCTACTTCAGATAGTTCAAGATGTTGGTCTGTATGACTGTTGTATAATTAATTATAAAAGAAGGGGGAGCAGGTCGATTGTAATAACTGGAGAACTGAAATGCAGACTAAGTCTTCAGTGACTTGCTCCATTTTTTGGCTAACAGAATGTTGGCTTTTAATTAAACACAATGAATTATAAAAGCAAGTATGTTCTTTTCACTTATTATGGATAGAAAAAAATAATTTATCACATTGCACAAATAATATTATCTCAGATGGTATAATAGTAATACCTGTGAGGGAATCAAACTTTCATCATTAAAAAAACCCATTTTTTCCTCTGAAAATCTAGCTCTTCTCTTCAGCGTTTATCTTTCAGCAGATGTCTATTATCCAGTCACAACGTTCAATTTCATTGAAATTATCTCCTAAATTGAATCATAAATGTAGGAGACATCTGTAACATAATAGACAAATGAGGTGTTACTCTGAATGAGCTGGATATTCAGCTCCTGTCTTTGCTGACTGTTGCATTTGTTAAAAAGGAAACACAGTTCCCTCATAAATGCACACTTCTTAGGAAAGGTTCTGAGCACCAGGTGTTCCCGTGGCCACCTAAACACTTTCTGTTCTGGACAACTCAGAGCCATATCACAGTATACTGGGGAGTTTATCTTTGTTTCCTACTAAGTAAAGTGCTTTGGCAGAAGAGCGCTCTGGAAATTTAATCTATGTTTTGTGACTGCAACAAACATGGCAATAGTTTCTGGCTTTTGAGTCTCAAATACTCGAACCAAAGAACACTCTTATCCATGAACTCATGAGCACGTGTTACAGAATGATTTGCAACTCCTCACGATTTTCCTAAATGCTGTGCAAATCTCTCCAGCTTCAGAGCCATCTCCAAAGCCAAAGTATTTCTTTGTAATTGCCAAATTTAATCCAGTGAGCACAGAGACATATGCTTGGAGACACACAGCAGTACTCTTCCCTTGAGAGCTTCAGTGTGCTGCTATTTGATTAGGAAGTTCTGGTGGGTAACATGGTAACTAAATAAAATGTTGTATCTTAAAAATTCTTTATTTGTTTGACATTACACCGTAAAAAGTTAATTATAAAACTCTGCCTTATCTATAGCATATCCCTTGTGGCTAACATAATTGCACACTCTTCAAGGTAGCCTTCTGTATTTGCCACTATGCTTGCAAGTGTTACTCATCCTCACAGTGATGCATAAAGGAAAATATGGGTGCACAGCTCTGTTTCCTTCATTGTGTCATGCTTGTAAATCCCTTTTATCAGCTAAACTAGGACTAAACATGACAGAGAAATTATGAATAATACAAAATTTATTTGTAAAAAAAAAATATAATTTTGGGGATCTGTGCACCTGAGGTCTGCATCAGGTTCATCTCACTGGAAGCAAAGGTACAGCGAGGAGTGAATAACTGAGCAAAAGTGTTCACTGTCTGAGCAGTGCAACTGAAGAGGTGGGGCAGAAAAGAAAATGCAGTTGGAACACTTTTTTTCCTCTTTGAATGCTAAATTTTAGTCTAGGCCCTAAACATAATTTCTATATACATACATACAGAAATCCAAACCCCAGATGTGAAAAACGATACCCATGCAGACATACCAAAACAAAGTGGGCATAGGGAACTACTCCATGCCAAGACAGCTAGTGAGAAACCATACATATGAAAAAATGCTTACTTTCATTTATGTTAGGAAGCTGTTATGAAGAAATACTGTGTAATTTGAAATATACACCAAGTTGACTCTTCTTTTGTTTTATCAAAGAAGGCTGCTTTCACTAAGGCTTCAGGCTACCTGGACAAACTAACTTGCAGAAACATGGTTGTGACATGGCTTGTGCTTACTGCCAGCTCACTTTCCTGATTGTTGTCCCACTGCTTCCTCACAGCAGGATGCATCAGTGTTGGAGTCTAATCTTCAACAATGTCTCAGTTACAGGCATCTATCCTTTGATAAGTGGGTTTTATGAAACCATTATTTTAGGTAGCGTTTCCAGTAATCCTGGACATTAACTCACAGGCTAGTCTGACCTCTCTGTGCTTGATGAAGGCATAATTTCAGCCCCTATTTCTTTTCTAAGTATAAAATGACATGTATCTGAAGCTGCATCCCCTTAATGTAGGATGAGATGGGGGAAGAGAGAGGCCAATATTATGTCCACTGCCTCTTACACGTTACAGCATACAGATCTTCACAAGAACAAGTAACAAGGCTTAAATATGCTCCGGGGCATCTCTTAACCTCCATTTTAAATTCAGCCTTCTCCACTGTCTGGGAAACTGCTGAGGGAAAGCCAGGAGGTGGAAGTTATGTGAAAGTCAAACACTTTTTCCTTTTTCCCTCCCCCCTCCCCCCACCTTCTTCCATGTGAAAGAAGGCAGAAGCTATGTGCAGTTGTTATTGTTCCTTTGAGCTGGGTTTCACCTCCTGTTTTCTCACACCCCAGGGACTGCCTTAACAGCCTTCTGTGAAAAAAAGTCTTTAGAGCACTCATCATCCCTCCAGCCAAGTGCTGTAAAGGAAATTCACCCTCCCAAGCCTAAGAGTCTGCTCCCACATCCTCTGATTAGTGGATTTGCTGGCATGTTTAACCAGGTGAGATGGGTGAAGGGCCAACATGGGGTAAACAGTTTGGGTTTTTTGTGTGGTACCATATCTGGGATGAGAGATCTCTGTCTGGGGTGAATGTCATTACTCTAGTTGGTTCTAAAACATTCCCTCGCCTTTCTGTAATGTGGAGTTTGGGATCAGATTGGCATGGGGGAAAAAATGAGTTACACTTTTTTCTATAAATATATCTCCGTTATATTTTCTTCAAGTTTAGTATAGGTCCAGTGTTCTGCTGACCCTTAACCATTGCATTCACAGTGGAGAACATAGAAAATTGTTTTCCCCAAGGAAAAGAGGTGGAGCCAGAGCTTAATGCCACTCTTTAGTGAGGCAGACTGTACCAAGAGCCCAGATGTGCTTCCCAGGAGGGAAAACAGCAGCTGACATAGTAGTATTAAAGCAGTACCTCAAAATTAAAGAAGCTTTGCTCTTATATAGCTGCTCTGCACAAAATCTGGCTTAATGCTGACATGTTTTGCAGCAGAGCAAGATCTCATATATGGAGATGGAATTCCTCCTGCTCAGAGCTCATTGTAGACTTGGGGCTTCTGTTATTGCATTTGTAGACATCTTGGCTCCAGGCCTGCTCACCAGTGTGGTAAAATGCCCAAAGTTTGCAGCAAGAGCAGAATCAGATCAACTGTAAGAGCTAGACAGTTAAAAGCAAAATAACCCACTCTCCCACCCCCACAAAAACAGCGTAGCATATACCATGCAAAGTGTCAATAAAAAATACAAAACAATGATTAGCTTTCCACATAAAAATTTCATCACATCCTTTCTCAACACCAATCATTGTGACAGTCCATGACAATATAAACGATGACATGTCTGAGGTGCTCTAATCCATCCAGCTTGTGTTGCTATACTTGTCAAGAAAAAAAAATCCTCCATAAAACCTCTAACCAAAACAAAACTCCACTATCCCACATATGTTACCAATGCTTTCTTAAAACAGCCATTCAACAAGCTAGGCTTCATACCATGACTTCAAATTAAACCATATGTTCATTTATAAAATTAAAAACTTCTAGGGTGAATGAGCCCTGGAGACGGAAATCATGATTTTCTACAGGGAAAACTTTGGGTGATCTCTATGCCCATCACACAAGTAGCTGGACACTTGTTATACTGTGCCATTAATGTTGGCTTCCTCATAAAGGTCCTCTGTTTGCAAAGAAGGGCTCAGTATGTGGACTGAGGGCTTGACTTTTTTCCATTTTGACATTATTTAAAAACAAGCTGGGACATAATCAGTCTCAGAGACTTTGTGGGCATTGCATGGAAAATCTCTGGCATTCCCAGCCTGCAACTCACACCTTTCACCAAGGTCCCGAGTAACCTCTCCTATAAGAGGAGATGGTGGAAAGAAACCAAACAAAATTTCACTGAGCTCAGACAAAACTTTCATTATATTTAGTTCTTTAATAAATAGGAATTATAAAACTGATGTGGAATTAGGAGGAGGGTAAATCAACAAACAATAATTTAAATGCCACAGAAGCTTGGTCTCCACATCTTCCCTCTAAACAATGCATACTTCAAGGTCCATAGGAGTTATGGTAGGAAGATTTCTCCTGCCACTTTGACTTGCATGAAATTCAATCTGGTGCCAGATCCGTGAAGCAAATCATCCTGGCATGGAGGCCAGCAGAGCATTTGGCTAGCTTTGGGGAGGAGGTGGTAAGAGAAGGTAGGTCAGAAAATGTGAATGGTGGGCCTATGAAATCCATGGATGCCCCAAGGAGACTGATTATTTTACATTACCCTTCTCCCAGGCACTCTAACCCTTCATATCCCCAGAGACCTATTCCCACCACATCACCACTTTCCCCAACCCAACTCATAACACAGAGCAAGCTCTGAAAAGATGAACAAGGAGTCAGAGAACAAAGCTAGAAGGACACTGAGGCCAAATAGCACTGAGCAGACCTGGGCTGGACTTCGTGGGGGTTGCACTACAGCAGCATCACAGACACGGAGACAGCACTGACACCCAGGTTTGGCTTACTTGGTATTGCACACAGCTAGACTTAAAGCACAGCAGTGCTATGAAGATAACACATGCCCAGGCTGAAGGGTAGAGCAAAAGCCCACTACAGCATAAGCAGAAGAACGAACAATCTCAGTTTCTGATCTGCCTTGCATCTTACAAAGGTTACCTGTAAGATGCAAGTAGCACTTTGGGGCCATTTTAGCATGGATAATAAGTTCCGTTTTCATGACAACTGTTCCCCATTTCATAGCACAATGTGATACCCTTGAAGAACATTTTCCTCATTGTTCTAACAAGAGGGAATTGCATATTTCACTGTAATATGCTAGAAAAATGGGAAGGTGGTGTAAAATATCACCTACATATTTTTCACTTTTAACAGGCCACTTATTAGGATGGCAAATGCTGTGGGGTGTAAATGTCCTTGTAGTACACCCTTTGCATGTTGGATATTTTTCTTGCTTAGCTAAAACTTTCTGCTACCTCTGAATTTCCTTAGCCTCAGGGCTGCTCTAATTTCCAACTGTCTGCTCATGACCTCAGAGGCCTATTCTTGTTGTTGGGTTTTGCTGGAGACAGCACATCCTCACCTTCTACGTCAGACTGAGAGCTTGGAAGGCTTAGGAATTAAAATGACAGCCCCGTAATGTACATAGATTACTCAACCTTGATTAAAAAATAACATAGGGTTATATGCTTCTATACCAAGAGGATAAAATGCCAAGCACTGGTGGAAAGCAGACACTGCTGCTGCAGCCCTGAGGCTGAAAAGATAGGCAGGGAGCAAGAGAAGCACAGTTAGTGCAGACAGCCAGCCCTTCATGAGTTGTTTACATGCTGGCCAAGGCTAAAGCGTGGTGGTAGGAAACAGGTTTGTTTTTTATAATCTGAACGTGCTCCGGTGGCAAGCCTGCCTGACCCCTCACGCGGTGAAATTTCCACGTGGGTCCACAGGTTCACCCGGGACCACGGCTGACTCACCGTCTGGGAATCTGGACTAGGCATGGCCTTTGTAAAAAAAGCGATGCTAAAAACTTACTGTGCAAGATAAACAAGGAAAGCATGCTCCTTGGCACACAGGCGGCTCAGATGTTGACTATTGTGTTCTCCTGGAGTTAATCATCGCTGACCAGGCCCCCCTTTGTGGCAGGAGGTGAGCTGCGGCCGCTCACTCAGTGCTGAGGAAGCAGGTGCAGCAACAGCCCATTGTTACAACATTGTTTTGAAAATTGGGAAACTTTACATATTTCCCTCCCCCGCCTTGGGGGAGCAGGGCAAAGCTTGGCAGTGCCGCTGCAGGTGGCACAGCTGGCGGAAGGGAGGGCAGGGCAAACACGCGTGGCCACCTCACCTAGAGACCCAAAGATTTTTCTCGCACCTGTGTTTTTCCTCACTGCCTTGGAGGTTGACCTTGATCCCTGTTGGAAGAACAGGCCCTCTGCCCAGCCTGGTCACACTTGTCTGCCAGCTTGGGGTCACCACCAGAGTCATTAGCCCTTACTCCAAATACAGCTTTACCATCTAGGGCATGTCCTGGAGGTCACATTGAGCAGACGCTGAGATAGAAAGTCTCACAGGCTCACTGGGCAGTAAGCCAGACACAGGACAGGCTCTCTGAGCTGCCCTCCTTCCAGAGGCTTCGTGTGTGCATCTACCACCAAGTAGATCCCAGCATGCTGGCATTGGGCACCTTCACCTGAGAGACAGATTTTTACTTAATTTCTTTTCCTTCTCCCTCTCCATTCCTCAGTCCTTTCACATAATGCAGTCAATTACACTCTGCATAGACCTCACCTTCATTGCTGCTTTTTGCAGCACTGGTTGTGTAAGAGGCCTTGTCAACAGGAGAGCTCCTGATCTGCTCTCGATCCCAGTCTGCAGGGGCTAAAGGTGATGATAACGTGATAGCCACTTTTTGGTCTATCTGAAACAGGCGTTTGCATTTCATTCTCATTTCTAAGGGACAGATGGGTGTGTTCTTGCTACTTGTTAATTCTTGTTAATTCTTGCTACTTTGGCTAACCTAGCTAGCAGTGGGTTAGGGGAGTCACAGTCACACAAGGATGAGAGGGCAGGACTGAGATACATGTTGGTGACACTGATAACCTATAGTGATCCTCTTCTGTGATTGTAGGAAGGGCTTCATTTCCCAAAGCTCCTCTTTCACACTCCTGTGGAATAGCAGTGTTTTAAGGAGAAAAAAAAGAACACAAGAGCAAGATGGCTTTTCAGTCTTTTATGGATTTTTAGCTCTTATCTAAGTGATTTGCTACTAAGTCTTCTTTGTCCTTGGTTCCTTGCCAAGATAATAAAGGGTGTGTGTATACACACACACACACACATACACACATACACACATACACACATACACACATACACACACACACACACATTTGTATTAGAGACATTTCTGGAAAATTCAGCACGTGTAACTAAAGGGAAAAAAGGGTGTATTAAATTCAAAAGTTTTTGGGGTTGAGATTGTTAAAAAAATTATTTCGAGTATATGTCCTTCAGGCAACGCGCCTCACAATGCATCAAGAAAAGGCAGAGATAGGAAAGCATTAATTTTGACCCAAATCCATAAGGTTTTAATCTCTGTGACCATAAAAAAGTAGGGAATAGCACACTGCCTTTATTAATAAGAAAATAAATGGCCAAGATGAAAGTGGTAAAGTGAGAAGATTAATACACAATTATGACATGAACATCATTGTTTGAGAATGGCTAGTAAGGTAATAGGGAAAACCCTGAAAAACCTGCATGGAGTGGTGCTGTAGAATTTTTCTGTTGTCTTTACCAGAAGAATACACTGAACTTTTTCTGCCTAATTTCTTGCTGTACTGACCCAGTTGTCTGTGATTCTGTGATTCGGTCTCGACTCTCAGCTCTTATGAAAGCCCACCTAACTGCAAGCTCTTCAGATGCCTTTAGGTGGTCCCTGAAGTGAGTAATAAGAGTGACCTCCTGCAGGTGTCCTATCTGTTGAGCAATTTACACAGCCTTATAAAGCACTTGGAAATCAAGGCAGAAGCTTGTCACATGAAACACGAAACCCTGTTGTGCATAATAGCCATGCAGGTTGCAAAGCTAAAGTGTTATAGCCTTGTAAGGAGCTCTACAGTAATTCGTCTGTTAATGTACAAGAAGGGAAGGGATGAATGTTTCAATTCAGTTAATTTTTTTTAATTTGTTATTTATTTAGATATTTCAGGCACGTGATTTCTGTAGATACGGCAAATGCCAGATGCTATAAAGAAATCAAATGCTCTGTATGTTTTTCTGTCCTTTTGATTATGAAGTCACCCAGAAGACCCAGAATTGGAATAAAATCCTCATTGTAAAAGGGACAGCAAAGCTGTGGAGCACAGAAACACAGAATATGACAGTATGTTGTGTGGTTAAATGCAACCTGAGAACAGGTAGATTTTCTATTAGATACAAATTCTCAGAGCTGCCAAATGCCAGCATCTTCAGCAAATTGAGCAGCTCTGTTGATGTTTAGAGTCTCTCACGATTTTTTGTGCAGTCATTAGCTTCATTCTCCTTCTCTCAGCCCACACTGATTGAAGTGTCCCTATTTAGACAAACTCAAAAATCTCAGGTGAAGCTTGTTCAGTGAGATTAGTTAAACTAACCTTTTGTTTTCAATGCACAGCCATTTAAGCAATTGGAACTTAATTGGAAAGTGTTGCAAAGCCAATAAAAAAATTGCTGAATATTGTTAGCTTGTTAGGACTACTAGACAGGCTTTTTAAAGTAAAATTTGATTGAAGGTAGAGAAGACTGAAAAATCTAATCCTGTAGATTTGCCTTTTTAGGTGCAAATTAAAGTTTTAGGCTGGTGAGATAGAATTTGTGTTTAAAGATAACTGTTAACTTTAAAATAGATTTTTTCTACATTCCTGCTGTTTTTTCATCTCAGCTTCTGCAGCCTGGACTAAGGGAAGTAGACTGAGTGTTTTTGCAGTGGAGTTAAGCAGTTGTTCTTTCCTTCTTCACTGACAGAAATTACACAATTTTCTGAAGGAAATTTTTTTCCTAAATTTTGATAAATGAACTTCTGAAGAAGCTGAGCTTATAACAGAGAAGGGAGTAGGGTGTAACTGTAGATCTGATGAAGACTTAGAATATTTCGCAGATGTAGATCTGCAAAAAACCCAAAGATGAATATCAAGACTGCATCCTCTATAAGATTCAAAAAGATTCATATGCAAGTTTCCAGTTTCAGTCCTTCTCAATCTAAAACTTATTAACAAAAACTAGGTGAAATTATCTGGTATGTCCTATACACCAGAAGAATTAAAAATTTTCGAATTTCCAACTCTCTACATTACAGAATTCTGCTACACTTTTAGTATGGAAATATTGAGCAAAAACTTCTGTAATAAATGATTAAGACCCCCTCAGACGAACATCCAATACATGATGTTTTCCGTGTACAGTTAAGGGACAGGATGAGCCCTCAGCTCCTCTTTAGCCTTTTTTGTGCCCCGAGCAGAAGTGCTGTGCCTCCACTGGGATCAGAGTTACAGACATCCATCCACTGATAGCACAGTTGAACAGATATGTTGATATTGAGATGACTGATGGGCCACCTTCAGTAGGTGATCCAGCTTTGCCTGCTGCACCCTGTTCCTGGAGTGTTTCTTGTCTTGATTGGGAGAGGACCCATGACTCTCTGTCCTTTCCCTAGGAGACAAAATCTGTTTTAAATTATCTAAGTGACAGTTATCTTAACCTTGTGCACTTGAGAGCAGCTCAGATAGAGTATCTAATTTCACAGCTAGCCAATCTCCTTTTATTCTTGGTGAGTTTACCAGGACATTCCTTGGTATTCCTGACTTAGATATTCAAAACTTTATTCTCAAATAACGTCCTTAAAGCTATCTCTTCTATACCTTACCTATAGATGACATAATTTCTTGCATTAAAAAAAAAAAAAAAAGCTGTTCCATTGTAGTTTTCTACAACTTTTTTTTTTTTTTAAATCTGCAAACCCAATACCCTGCCGTAACTTGCATATGCAGTTTTTTAAAACTTGTCCTTTGGATTGAGTTCTTCTGCTTTTACTGTATCTTAGACTGTCATTTTCTACATGCATTCAGCTGCTGTACTGGTGCTGTTATCTTACAGATTTTTTTTCCTTCTCCTGTTTTGTGTGTGCATTTTGGTTTACAGCGTATTAACAGAACACCCAAAAAAGCTAGTAGTAGGAGTCTTCCATATCAGCTTTCCAAAGCAAAGAGCTGACAGTAGGAAGAAATAATACACCGTGTGCGTTGACTAACCATCCATGGATTCCTTTATAAACCTTAGCAGGAAAACAAATCTGTAAACTCAAGATGAGGTCCTGAGACAAAGACAGGATGTAAATTCCTGCTTGGTACTTGTTTCCGATGAGCTCAATCAGATTGCTGCTAACAGCATTTCCTTCAGAAAAGATATGGGGGAGCTGTGCAATTACCTAGGATACTTCAGTTTAAAGTGCTACTGACCATAACTCTTACTGTGTAAATTACAAAATATTTGTCTGGCTGAAACTCACTGTAAATCAAAAGCTAAATTCTTAGTCCATATTGTTTCTTTACCAGTTTGCTAACAGCTCAAGGAATTTAGAGCAGTTGTTTAACTTTGAAAGTGTATTCAGAGACATATCTTTTCTTGCATCCTTCCTCAAGGAATCCAAGTTATTTGAACTGGACTATTCCAGGCAATTCACCTGCTGCTTAAAGAATAGAGAATCTGTCCCCTGGTGAACTTAGTTGAAAAATTAGAAAGTTTAATTTAAAAGATGTCAGAATGCTTTGTCTTTCTGCTCCGGGGATTTATTTTTCCTGCCTCACTGAATGTGGCTGGAACCATTCACCAAAGTCAATGTAGAGTATTCATTTTTCTGACAATTTGACTATTTTTCATGTTGTCCCTTCAAAAATGGTTATAGCAGCCACCGAAATGTAAAAGGAATATGCACTCCCACTCATGAATAAATACATTTGAGTGGAGCACCTACTATATCATAATTTCTCAAATGGATGTGTGAGTCCTGAAGCAGACATTGAAGAAGGACAGACAAGAGATCACCCATCTGTGCTGCAGAGTACAATGCTACTGTATTACTGTCTCTCGAATGAAAAAATTTGGGCTAAAGCCTAATCAAGAGCTTCTAGTCATCTTGTTTTGGCTAGCAAGTGACTATAGTACACTCTAGAATGCACAGTGATAATTTAAATTTTCTCTATTATGAAGTTTTCTTGCCATTATAGAACTGTCTTTTGGGCTGTATGATGAAATGTGATAGTGGCATGCTGCTGTGGAATTGCTTGTAGAGCTTCAGGTAGAGAACTTTTTCACCTTTCTTTTTGCTGCTTCATCACCACTGTGCACTGCACAGAAAACTCAGCTTCTTTAAAATGTACAATACAGCTGTGGCTATAGGGAAAGAATGTGCTAAGAGTGTAGACAGAAATTAAATGTTAATCACACAGAAATTATTACAATTTGATAATATACAAAAGGAAACTATCTCCCTTGAAATTAAAGCAAAATTATTTAAAATCTCAATATGCAATCAAAATCAAAACAACTTTATAAAATGATATTTTAATTTAAATTGCTTAAATGGAATGCTTTAGTGTATTCCATTGGCAGACAGACATAATCCCAGTACTTGTATAATAAGCTACTTCAGTTAGACAGCAATTAACTTTTTAAATTCAGAAAGTATTACAAATTGTCAATTGCTTTCTGTAAAAAAGGGTCTAGAGAGGAGATCAGGTACTTCTGACTGAGTGTAAAAAATGTACTAGTATTAATTAATTCTGGAAAACTCTATATTCAAAATGTGGTAAAGCTAATTCTTTGAAATTTTAGTGATAGACTACTGCTCCCAGTTATTTTTATAATGGTGTTTGAATTCCATGATGAATTGTGGCTAAATTTTGCCTATGGTTTAGGCTGAATAAGTTTTCTACAAACTGCTATATGAATAGATAATTGGTTCCTTCTGATTTACAATCCAAAAGGGAACCAAAAGCAAGGGCAATTAAAAAAAAAACCCTCACAGAACTGTTGAACAGGCATTTTTAGAAGTAGCTTGAGTAAGTTAGGAAAATGCCATTAACCTTTGGGGATGTTATGTTCCTAAATCTCCTTGTATCCTTTTAAGATCTCAGCTTTGGTACTCTTTTGGACTAGAACACGTTGCAAGTGGAAGAACAGGGAGAGGCTTGTGCTAGAAGAACTTCTCACAGGGCTGATGCAAAGGGCTTTTAAAGGTAAGAGAGGTTCCTGCAGACTTCACTGGGTTACTTCCCTGGCAGGTACAGAGTATCCTCTGTTTCTGCACTCACAGTGCCTGGGAATAGGTTACATTACAATAACTTTTAAACCTCTGTGATACCCCTCTTTTGCAGCAGTGTTGGTCTGAGTCCTCACTGATAGCATGTGAAAGGGGAAAATAATGCTATCAAGAAATAATCCCAAAGCAGCTCCTACATGCCTGTGGGTAGAAACAGAGAGAATACAGCTGTGTAGGATTTGTTTCCCTAGAAAACCAAGAGAAAACTTCAGCATACTGGCTAATGTGAACCAGTTCTAAGATACAGGTGTTTTGTTCTGTTACGTGACTTGTGGGTCTCTGTCAGCAGAGAGATGTAGAGGTCATCGTGTCAAAGAGGTTGGTTTCCCTCCTGGGTACCTGTCTGGTTGCTCCAAGTACCAAGTCTTCACCTTCCCCACCTTGCAATTTGCATTCCTGCACACATTGAAGCTGGCTGCCTGGAGAAAGTCTTATTTATCAAAATATTAATTAATCTGATAAGCAACGAATAACTGTTCTCACTTGCATAACACTACTGAGCTGGCAAACTGAGAGCATTTTACACACATTACACTTTCATACAGAAACACTGGGGAAAAGTAGCTGGTTGGGGAATTACAGTGAGCACACACCAGTAACAGAAAAGAGACAAAGGGAGAAGGGGGATGCTGCAAGCAGGCTGGGGGAGGCCTGGAGAAGTGATGTGAAGGTGGAACTGGAATGAGAGCAGGCTGGCAAGATGTCAGCAGTGCAAGCTGTTCTGAAGGGCAGAGCGCTGTGTAGGTAGGTGATAAACAATAGGGAAAAAATGTATACTGAAAGAGGGCAGGTGAAAAGAGAGAAGTTACGGCCTCCAGGATTCACATGGCTTGCCAGTAGTTGTCTGTAGAAGTGTGAAACGAGCATGGCTAAGGGTTTGTTTCAGTCTCGAAAGGAATTCCAGTAA
Source organism: Machaerirhynchus nigripectus (assembly GCA_013397975.1). Classification (NCBI taxonomy): domain Eukaryota; kingdom Metazoa; phylum Chordata; class Aves; order Passeriformes; family Dicruridae; genus Machaerirhynchus; species Machaerirhynchus nigripectus. The sequence continues at coordinate 363,022 of VZRQ01003548.1, read as the reverse complement.
CGTAAAGCATAAAGAATATCAGGCATTTTGCTCCTTTCTTTCTCTTGAATATCTTGAATATTTAAACAAGCCCCTTAATAGAGTGCAAACAAAACACTAGATGGTTATCATTTTTTGGAGCAAGTATTTATTTTAGAAGTAGGAGAAAATGGTCAGTCCTGCCCATGAAAGTTAAAAAAACCCCAAAAATTGATGGGAAAACTTTTTTAAAAATATATCATATATATAGTTACTTTTGCATAAAGTAGTACACACAATAGGTCACAATAAAAAGTCAAATAAAGACAGGATAATCTCATCAATTTCTTTTATCAACTTCTTCAAAATTTCACATGGAGAATATTAACCCAAGGGAATAATGAGGAAGAAGAGAGAGAAAAAAAGCAAAAAAGAAATAATTATGTCTGAGTGTCATTTCAAGCATTAATTTTGGATTTTTTCAGGAGAGAAGCATCTATTTTATGATTAATTCAGGAAACAATTAGGTGATTTGTCCTATGAAAGCATAATTTTCATATTTTCAGGAAGAAAGGACATCTGTATGCCAAAAAGCTGAAAATGGATTTATTGTTTACTGTAAGTTACTTTCTAAAATCTGTAGCTGTCTTTTTTTTTTTTTTCAAATATAATTTAAATAATAATAT
>VZRQ01003548.1:241474-362357 GCA_013397975.1 Machaerirhynchus nigripectus | reverse complement strand
AATAATAATATAAATTCTTATATAGAATTTCAATTACTTATATAAATGGAGTGAGTTGAGGATACAGAAACACAAAATCATTAAGGTTGGAAAAGAACTCCAAGATCATCGAGGCCAGTCTCTGAACGATCACCACCTGGTCAGCTAGATCATGGCACTGATTGCCACGTCCTGTCATTTCTTGAACACCTCCAGGGATGGTGACTTCACCACCTCCCTGGACAATCCATGGCCATGCTTAAAAACCCTTTCACTGAAGAAATTCTTCATGATGTTCAACCTGAACCTTCCCTGGTGCATCTTGAGACTACGTCCTCTTGTACTGCTGCTGGTTGCTTGGGAGAAGAGACCAACTCCCATAACTACACCCTCCTTTGAGGTAGTTGAAGAGAGTTGTATCCTCAATAAAGGTATCAAACAGGACTGGCCCCAAAACCGAGCCCTGGGGAACCCCACTAGTGACTCTTCACTGACTGGAGGTGGCACCACTCCCCACCACTCTCTGGGCCTGGCCATCCAGCCAGTATTTAACCCAGCAAAGAGTGCACCTTCAAGTGTGAATGTGTTCATTCATATAGAGGTATAAAAGAAGATATTATTTCCAAACAATTGTAAAGATGGAATTCTCTATGGTGTTACTGCCTGAGAATTAAGAATGGACATCAGCTGATTTCACACTTATCTGGGCAACATCGTTATCCCAATAACCTTTTGGGGCAAAGTTTTAAGGTTTGGTTGGGTTTAGTAAGGTTTTGGAGAAGATGATGGCAAAACAGATTATACATACACATTATTTAATTTCAGGATAAACTGTCTTCCTGATGGGTCCCGAGAGACCTGCTTTTAATGAACTGGTTTTACATTATACCTTCCTTCTCAGTGCTGCACTGCTCAAGTACAGCATTTCTGAATTCTTGCCAAGTACCATCCAAAGAAGTAGCGCTTTGGGAATGAAAAGAGAGGCCGTTTAGCACATGTTTAGGGCTCACAAATGTAAGTTACAAATTCCTTGAGAAAGGATTTGTCTGCTTTTACTATTATTTTGGGGGGATTTTTTGTTTTTTGAGATACCCACCCTTAATTCATACCTTTAAGTTACCCCCCAAATAATGACAGATGTGTTCAGGATGACTTTTCTGAAGGGCTGCTTTAAGAATTCCTTTACTCCTTGAGCGTTGTTTGTTTGTTTGTTTTTGATTAAAATGTCATCTTAGAAAAAGAGAGGGGAAAACCCTTGTCCAGACAAGAAAAATGTACCCTTAATGGCAGATCTATCCTGTCTTTCAAATTTTCATTGCACACAGCATTGTATTATGCCATCAGTAGTCTTGCTGACAATAGCACGACCTCGTTCTTTGTAATGACTGCAATTCAACTTCTTGATGAAAACACTCTTTGACAACACTTACCACCATAGTAAGACAAGATAAGAAGCATTAAAAAAGTCTTTCAACAAATCTTGTGCTACTCCTCTTTATCTTCACCTGCAGAAAAGCTGCCTGCTGGTACGGAGTGGGTGGATATTTCACTTTGTTTCATGATCACTAATCCTCTCCAAGCGAGCCCTCGGTACCCTTTTAGCGTCTAACTGGAATACTGCAGTAATAGATGGGGAGCTGCAGTAATTTTTATAAAGACACTGTGTAAACAAGTGAGACGATAGGAAATGTAGCCCCACCGAGACCCTGCCTACTGAAAGAAAATTCTCCTGCTTGCTTATCTTCATTTTTTTTCAGCATACAGAGATTCAGTCAGACGAGCTGCTTAGTTAAAGGTCAGAATGGAACTCTTTCTCACCCTCTTTCATTTTTTCAAGCCAAATATTTTATTGGCTCTAGTACAGGGAAAAGAGAGGGTAAAAATGTGACAAAATAACCTGACTTTAATAAGGGTTAGCCATAATTTTAAATAAAAGAAATTTCCCACGCTTTTAGTTTTACTTTTTAATAAATCAATCAAGATAATTCACATGTTTTAATTGTATCTGAATTTACAGTGTTTATGTGACACAGGCACCCAGGACCGACTTGACTTTGGAGAAGGGGAAGACAAATTTTGCACTGACTTAATACACCTTACAATTCCACTGAAACCAATATATGTGCATATCTACAGAATACAGTCCAGTCAATCACTGTGTGCTTTCTTTGAACAAATACATGCATGCATGTACACATTTTTAGTCCTTTGAAGATTTTTCTCTTAAGGCCTTGCTTAATTTCAAGTTACAGCAAGTCTATCCTATTTCATTATATTTATCATCATACCAACCCAGTCTGCACAAAATGTGCAGGGTCAATAGCACCAGCAGAGTGATTCTACCTAGGTGCTGGAGATGAAAGGTCAGGAACAGAATGTTATTCCTGATAAATGAAATCTGCTGCTGCTCCTTCCATTTCTCTGCAAAAAGCGGAGTCTTTTCAGAGCTGTCTGTTCAGACTGGTGGAGTTAGAGCCCACCTGCTCTTTAAATGATAAGGAGAAATAAATGAATGTAATACTGACAGCTTGTTAATCCATCACCTGACAGCCACTGCACTGAGGCCTGATCATGATATACAGAAATTCATGTATAGTTGCCTGAAGCCCTGTTTAGCAATATCTGTGCAATCTATGAATGAATCCAACCTAGAGTCATATATAATAATCATAATGGGATTAACCGGCAGATATTAGCTCTCACCTTCTGGTAACTCAAGGAAAGGTTTTTCCCATTATTCTTTCCAACATGGTAGATGATATTAAATTTAATGCATGGCAGAAAAGTAATACTTTTTCTTTTCTAACAATTGGAACACATAATCCAGAATGAGTAATCCGTTAGTATTTATGGGCTATACTTAACTGCAATTAGCAGAACTAGTGGTGAGAGCAAAACGTTTTTTTCCCCCACATTTTTAATGTTGTTTGTATTTTTAACTGTAAGGTAATTTATGGACAGATAAAAATTTTCTACAGGCACCTGCAATTGTTTTACATGCATTTGTCAGTAAAACTTTTTTGGCTAAATCCTAAGGCATTAACCTACTGCATGGGACTTGCACACTTAAATCATGTGAAAAAAGAATACACATTACTCAACTTGAGGAAGATCCCTGATTTTGACCAAATCACTACGTACACCAAATTTTCAAAGATGAAGGGGGCACATTTTCTAGGGACCAGGGCTCCTTTGTTGGTGCTCCCAGCTGTTTGGGCACAATACTATGCAGAGGTTACTCAGATGATGGTCAGCCTCTGACTCTGACCTGGGACTTGGTGTTGGTGGAGCAGAGGAGCACCTGAAAGACAATGTCACTGCTTGCATTCCTCGTAGAGGATGTGGAGCTTGTTTCTTCAGGAGCTTGGCTGTAGTCACCTCTTGTAGTGCCAGGAAGGATGCCCTTTCCTGTTGATTGCATGCTTGGTTTTTGAATAAGTGCTCATCTCTCTCCACCCTCTCCACAGGAGCACCAGTTATGCAACACAGGCTTGTAGATGCTGCATGAGGAACCAGCTGACAAAAACACATAGAATCATGAATCATTTAGGCTAGAAAAGACCTTTAAGATCATCAAGTCCAACCATTAACCCAGCACTGCCAAGTCCACCACTAAAACATGACTCTAAACTCCACATCTACATGTCTTTTAAATATCTCCAGGGATGGCAACTCAACCACTTCCCTGAACAACCTGTTCCAGTTTTGGCAACCTTACTGGTGAAGAAATTTTTCTCAATGTCCAATTTAAACCTCCCCTGGAACCATTTCCTGTTGTCCTATCACATATTTCTTGGCAGAAGAGAACAACTGCCACCTCGCTACAAACTCCTTTCAGGCAGTTGTAAAGAACAATAACATCTCCCAAGAGACTCCTTTTCTCCAGGCTAAATACCCCCAGCTCCCTCAGAGGAATTGTGCTGCAGACCCTTCATCAGGTCCCTTGCCATTCAGAAGCTGCGTCTGAACCATCCAGAGTCACTGTGTTCATTACAGAGGGTTCTGGTTTTCTTGACACTGAGATACCTGCCCCAGGGAACTGCCAGTACCTTTAAATTTTGAACGTTTGGCATGTTTCATTGCTTCTCTGAATCACATGCTTCTACCAATCCATAATATTTTATATTTTAAAAGAAAGGCAGAAAGGTAGGTCACATATAATGTAACTAAATAAGTTTGTTTTGGAGGCTGTACGATGAAATCACATCTTTTAGATAAATACTTTTAAAACATTCTGTCTTCAGTACAAATCATGAAAAATTGAGCCCTTTAGGGTCACAAAATAGGTGGAAATAAACAGTTTGTTGTTGAATAATAATACCTGAATAATCTAAAATATTCTTCTGATTGAAAGTCACAAAGACTTCCTGCCACTGCAAACATTGTCAAGAACAGGTCAGATTGACCCCATGCAATCCAGTGTTGTGAGGGGTTTAAAAGCAAAAAAAAAGGTACAATTACCAGATGCCTGGAGCTCATTTTGCATTGCTAAGTTGTTATGTCTCTGTTTCTGCTGCTTACCGCCTGCTGTGGGAGAATAACAGCGTTGTTTCATGAGCACTTACATGCAAAGTGCCTTTAAAACCCTCTCTGCTCTCCTCAGTGCCAAAACTGAGATAAACATTTACCTTTTTACAAATCATAGAAATAAGGAATCAACCCCCTGCTTCTACCCCCACCATGTGACAGTCTTTATGAGAGGGTACAGAACTTCATCAGCCAAAATTTGCTTAGGAAAATGGCCACATAATAGCCTAAGGAGACTCACAGCCTCCTTTTTCCTTTGGCCATGTACTAGCAGCAGGTATCTGCCTTCTTGGCCATCAGGGAGTTTTGGTACCATGTACCAAAGCAAGCAGGGAAATAAGTTTGTCATGTGTAACCAATAACACGGCACAGAAGTCTGGCATGGTAAAATCCCCCTTGAAAGTGAATTTTTCTTGTGCCTGCTTTTCTCTCATCCCTTCGTTGGACTGTGTGCTGACTGGCAAAAGGCAGAAACCAGAAAAAGGGGAAAAGCAGAATCTGCCTTGCCTTCCAACTTATTGCATGAGAGAATGAACCTGACTGCATGTAAGGAGAAGTCCAGGGATGACAGGGAGAAAAGCATGTTGGACAGCCAAGGGACACCCTCCCCCTGTGAGGGATCTCTCTTTCTAACTTTCCTGTTAATAATTAACTGTTCCAGTTTGTCTGCAGCATCTCTTTACTGACTTGGTCTGTCTTTCCTCAGCAGGCAGTAGCAATGGTATTAAATGGAGGCTGGAACTAGAAATGCAATATTCAGTAATTTTATGGAATATATAATTTTATCTCATTGGCCAAGGGCCAGGATAGGACAGCTTCCAGCAGGAAAGGACACGTGAAATGTCACTGATGGATTTTGTGATGAAGAAAATAACTGAGAAGAAGCATTCTCAGAGTGGCCCCACGTGAGGTATGCACCAGGCACTCCTGGTAGGGGGGCTTCTAATCCCCACAATGAACATTTTAAAACCTGCTGTCTTAGCACTTAACTCCAGGTAGAAGGTACAAGCATGTGATTTTCATTTGAAAATATTCCTTGGGATGAGCAAGGGGGGAATAAAATAAAACAAATTATTAACTTGCAGGGAGGCCTCACTGAAGTAACCAGTGTTTTCCTACTTCATAATTTCATGTCATGACATGTAATATTCATGTCAATCAGTTGTTTTCTTTTCAGCTTCACACAGTCCCATCGGGTAACGTGTTGTCAACCAAAAGAATATAATTTCAAGCACCAAGGGCTTTTTCTGTGATTATCCAAATCCTATTAACAATGCCTAAAGAGCAGGTTTTCTACTGGGTTTTACTGCTGTAATATATTAGTGCATGCTTGGAACATAGATGTGAAATTCTCCGATCTGTTTTAGGTCTTGCACTACTCAAGGTACAACTAGATGGAAGAGATTAGGCTCGGTAGCTGCTTAATATTGAACAGTCTATCTACGTCATCTCTCCAGGTAATTTGGCAATACTGCACTGAATAACTGACCATTAACAGACCTTTCTCACAATACTACATTTTTGATACTGTCACTGGTGATTTAAGATTTCAAGGAGCTGAAGCACAGTTTTAAACATACAGTCCACTTGAACAGCTATAGCATAAAAACATAATGCCAGCCTAAATTGCATACTGCCTCAATTTCACTGATGTTATATTCTGCCAATAAAATGAGACTAAAAAATAACTGAGGCAGTCTCTAGCTTATCTGTTTGGTTTTTTCCCCAGTTCTGTCCATTCCTGTTTATCCCTGACACTAGTATCTTCTGTTGCACTGAAGAGCTCAGAGACTCACTCTGTAAAGGATACTTCTGAGGAGCTGGAGTAGTCATCTTCTTGTTAATCACTCTTCTCTTGATTTTTCTTCCCTTTTGTTTCATAGCCATTCACAGAAGGGCTGAAGCAGAGAGGGAAAAAGTTCAAGACAAAAGAAGCAGTGCTGGGAGAGATGTCACAATTGCCTGAGTGTATGGAAAAAAATAGGGAGGGAGTAGCTCATAACAGGGTCTCTGTTCCTGTGAAGCCCATGAAGAAAGCTGTTTAGCAGTTCAGAATGCTATATGCACCTGAAATAATGCATACGGCATGTTTATATACGTATATGTATATTTTATATGGATATTTTCTAGCCTCATTTATATTCTGGCTTTGGCATTGTTTAACAGCAAAGCACTTGATGGAGGCTGGAGGAAGAAGAATAATTTATATTGCTCTCCAATCTGAGTAATTGACTGGAAGCTGTTTTTTTAGGACCTCCAGAAGGAAATGTAGATGCAGTAGAAGAGCTCATTTTAGTTTGGCTTGCATAAGATGCTGTATATGCACCACAGAAATGCTGGGTACTTGAGTAGAAGCCTTAATGACATGAAAGGGTTTTTTTGTTTTCCCAGTTAACTATTTGAAATTACAATTGCACAGCTCAGAATTGTCAATAGCTATTTAGGCACAAAGCTGGAGCCCCTCAGTGTTGTTCCACATCCTAGCAAAAAACTACAGCAATCAAGGATCTCACTATGAGAGCTGTGTGTGAAAACAAAAGTGTGGTGTGTCCTATACTGTGTTGTAAAAAACAGCGCCTAGGATCGGTACAGAAGCAAGACACGTGCTTGAGGTAAAAATGGCATTTTCAAATTTGACATTCATGAAACTGTTTCTGTCAGTTAGGCTTATGAGCCATGCCTGACATTTCTAAAATCACTGTTAAAATCACAGTTGCACTGAGATCAAAGCCTGAGTCTGCGCTAACTCCAGTGAGGCCAAGATTTCATTTCTTGATGTTAGCATCTTTGAATATCTACATCCCCAATTGTGTGAGTTATCACACCAGTCCCAGTGCATTTTCAAGTGCTGGCTCTGAAGGTTGTTCTGTCCTGAGGTAAATTGGTATGTCTGCTATCTCCAGAAAAATAGCAAAAGTCTCTGAAACCTTTGAACATCATTGTGGATATGCCCTGTGCTATCACACTAATGCTTCTCCCTGCTTTGAGAATTACAGCAGAGTGGTGAAGCAGCTCGACAAAGGGAAGGGAGAGTGCATACACATATTCCTTGAGCAACTCCTTGTGCAGACTGAAGGTATTGTGCATGACAATTTTTTTACTTCATATAACTCATGAACAAATCCTCTGTATCTGTGTGTCTGATGTTTGCACTTGTAGTTTAACCTAAGTGCTTCAGACTTTTTTCCCACATTTTCTAATTAAGAAGACATTTTCAAGGATCCAGCAGTGCTGAGTACAGCGGGAAGATCACTGCCCTAGTCCTGCTGGCCACACTACTGCTGATAAAGGCCAGGATGCCACTGGCCTTCTTGGTCACCTGGGCACTGCTGGCTCATGTTCAGCCACTGATGTTCAACTGGCACTCACAGGTCCTTTTCTGCTGAGCCACTTTCCAGCCCCTCTGGCCCAGCCTCCAGCGCTGCCTGGGATTGTTGTGACTGAAGTACAGGACCTGGGACTTGGCCTTGCTGACCCTCATACAATTTGCCTCTGCCTTTATTCCAGCCTGTCCAGATTCTTCTGTAGAGACTTCCTACCCTCTCTCAAATCAAGAGTCCCACCCAGTCAGTTTGGTGTTGTCTGCAAACTGACTGAGAGTGCCCTCAGTCCCCTTGTCCAGATCATTGATAAAGGTATTAAATGGGACTGGCCTCAGTACTGAGCCCTGGGGAACAGCACCTGTGACCAGCTGCCAACTGGATGCGACTTCACCACTACTCTCTGGGCCTGGCCTGCAAACAGTTTTTTACCCACTGACACCTGTCCAAGCCAGTTCCTCCTGAAGAATGCTGTGGAAAATGATGACAAAAGCTTTGCTAAAGTCCAGGTAGACAACATTCACAGCCTTTTCCCCATCCACTAAACAGGTCACCCGGTCATAGCAGGAGATCATGTTACTGAACCTAAAAACACCCCTTCTGACAGAGTGCAAGATAGATAAAGGCCACAATAGATATGGTAGCTACATTCATAAACTGGACAGTGACATATATATCTCTATGGGCTGTAGCAATAAGTGCAATACTCAGTATTTCCCTGAAAAAAGGTAAGAAAACTTTGATGGCGGTTTCCTTTTTTTTTTTTTTTTGGCTTCTGTTCTATCTTGTAGCTACAATTTTGTACCTTTCATCCAATAAATCCATTTGCAATTGTAGTAACCTCTATTGTTGCACAGTAATAATAGTCTTGCTGACTCTCAGACCTGACTTAATGGAGAGGCAACAAAGACCCAGCACCTTAGGCTCAGTAAGATAAGAGGTTGTAGAAGAGAAAAAAATCAAGTGTTGTTGAATTGAGAGTACTTCCTAGAGTACTTTCAACAGCCTTCAAGACAATATGGGATGACTCCGTGTGAGACAATGTGCACAATTATGATGGTCCATGAGGAGGAAAGAAGTACTGAAATAAAAGAGTAATAGATGCAGAAGAAGAGCTGACAGAATGAATAGGGCAATGGTTAGAAAGTCTAACCCACTTGGTTTGTTTTGTCCTAGCAAAATGAGACCTAAGAGAAGACATGTAAGAGTGGCAAAAAAATAAGTAAATACAGACTGCTGAATGAATTTGGGGTTGAAATTGAAAACAAAAATCCCATCCCAGAAATTAATTAAGTTCTAGAGCAGAATCCTACTACCACAAATAAGGGCAGAAGTTGGAACTTGTATTATATTAAATTTGATCAGTTTTGATGGCAATGCCTTGCTTTTCACAGAATGTATAAATCTTATTAACAGTGAGATACAGTGAAAGGATTAATTTCAGAACGTGACCACTGTAGACAGAGGATCCATTTTCTTCTGTGGTCAGCTGCATTCAATACAATGACAAATTGAACTGTCACTTCAGTTCATCATCTCTAAAAAGGGTCTGTATTCCATAGCCTCACGTTTTGGTTTTTCACGTTTTCTTGGTTAAAATGGAGACAGTGGTGTCCTTATGGATCTCCATTTTGTAAGGAAAAACAGAGTATTAAATGATCACTTTTGCAGCAAAAATGGAAATATTCCATATAATTTCCCACATTCAAACTTTGTAACAAGTAGTTGCTGTTTTAAATACAAAAAAGACATTTTAAATTAATCCTTTCCTGTGATGCCCTTGTAATACTCATAAATATAAGTGATATAAACATGCTACGAGTGATTAAAAAGGCCTCCAAATTGTCAAAACTAGAAGCACTCACAGAGTAAATGCTAATAATTTCTGCATTTTCTTTCCTGAAGAACATTCCCCAGTCCGGTTTTCAGTCCATCCATAATTGGAAGGGGGGTGTGTGTGTGTGTGCTGAAATATGTACAGACATATACACACATTATTAAATATTCAAATACTGCACACTCATATGTCAGTTGGGCAAATTGTAACGGGGAGAGAGGGACAGAAAATGCAAATTTACCCAAATTAAAAAGTTATACAGATTAAATGTTGGAGTTTTCAAAGTTATATCTGAGGGAAATATTGCACAGTCCATTACTACAGAACAGTCAAGCACTTTAGGATGCACCTGGGTCCCACACTAAGCCCACATTTATTTGCATTTGAACGTTTACTCTTTTTCTTCCTCCAGTTCCCAATATTACCAGATAGAGTTATCTCCTCTTGTAAAAACTAGCTTCCAAAGAGAGCTTGACTCCGTGTCCATTCAGTTAAGATGTCAGTTTAGGAAGAGGAAGGTAAAAGTTGTCACTCCAAGTTGGTCAACATAGGGGCTTGCATGTGGGTCCCTTGTTAGCCTCCAAATCTATCAGGTTCTCTGGAGCTGTGTGTCTTCTCCACTAACACATTTTGTCACAATTGACACTGGTCTATATTAAAACAAAGCAAAAAATAAACCTCTGTAATTTTCAGTGAACACATTTGCATTTTATGCAGATTTTATATGGGTGCTTGTACACACACAACTGCAATTGCAAACAAAACCTGTATTTGGGATACCAGTACCCTTTTTGTAAATGGAGGAAACAAACTCAGTTAGGCAACATTTATGCCAGCTGTCAACTACCAGATCACTCATTAATTTGGTCAAATTTAAGTCTCTGTTGCAATCAGGATTAGTGATCTTTTTGAAGCACATTGTTTCCTTGATCTTACTTCCCTTAAAAAAAATCACTATAACTGTCCTTTCATTTTAAAATGGACCAGCCTCCCTCTTCTATGTTTTTTTCTAATGTACCTGTTTGTTGTGACTTGTCAGTGCTCTTCTGACACAACCTGTGGACTGTTTTGAAAGCTTGTTGCTGCTAGTGGCTCCAGTTATGCCACACTGGGGATGAGAATAGAGTTTTTTTCAGATTTCAAAAACACTCCAGCTGATTCTTAGACATGTTTCAGCTGTGTGAATTATCAGGTTAAAGAAGTGCTTGTGTAGAACATGGCACCGGCACAGCCCTGACAGATATAGACTGCTATTTTATTTTTGGAATATCAGCCTAAGGCTATGGTGGCTGGCTTGCTGACAGACATCATGTGCTGGTATTCCAACAGAGAAATGTTAACTATAAAATCAACTAACTCAAGGTTTTGCTACTATACTTAAATTTTTAATAAGTTGTCAAAAGCCCTCTTTACAGTGTTCATTTCAAATTGGACTGAGGAGCCCCACTGTCATTTAATAAGCACTTACCCCCTGGAAATGCCAGCAAGGGGAAGGGTGGCAGGTCTGAAAACCTCCTCTATGAAAAGAGTTTTTGCTGTTTTATTCCATGTCATTTTGACTGGCTAGGTACGTCTACCCCAGATGGTCACACTGGACTGCAATATGGATTTCCATCCATATCATCCCTCCCTGAGGTACTCAGCTCCTTTCAGTGTACTTGTGTGATTCAGCCACTTGTTGCCACAACATATCCTCTGGTTGCATTTTCCTGACCTCTCTTCGCCCTCATTTCTTCACGGATCTTTGAACAGCACTATTTCATCCCTCCCCTCAGCAAGGAGGGATTCACAGGAACCTGAATGCAGTGTCATGGCCCATGTAGGTTTCTAGCTCCACAGACAAGAGGACTGTGGGTTGCACCTCTCCAGCAAGAAGAAATTGGTATGAGCTGCTTTTTATATATCAATGCTCTGTAAAGAGTTAAAGAAAATGTGTGCCAGGAGAGACAAGCTATGTTTGCATTGCTGCTGTAGGACTACTGCCTTTGTTACCCTTGTGTGTTACAGATGGCTTCCTTCATACACTTAGATCCTAAGCAGGCAAGGGATGGCACTTAACCATATTGCAAGGTGCAGAACAAGCCTCACCTAAGCAGAGTTCTGGCTCCTTAGAATAAATAGTCCTTGTTTCACTGGCTTCAGCCCTGCAAACGCTGCCATGCCCATACATGTGGCCTTTGTGAAGAAAAGCCACACCAGCTCTCTTCTCTTTACTGATGTTGATGGGACAGGGCGGGTAGGAGGCACGGAAACAACTGGGAGCAGAGGAAGAAATGACAGGTTATTTCCCACAGATGTGGGAGCTGAGCTATTTTCTAAACTGTCCTTGTAAAACCAGGTGATGAGTTGGAGGGTGAGCCAGATAATTGCTCTAAGCTCCATCTGATGTTTGTGTGAGTGATATAGAATGCAGGGGTTTCTGGCTGTAGCTAGCTCACTGCCACCACATGGGTTTTGGTGATGCCCTTGTACTCTGCTTTCCCACAGGGGAGACAAAGCCATGGCAGTGTAATACTTTTAACAGCACCTTGTGAAAAGCCCCAGTAAAAGCAGTGATAAGTTCTTCAAAGAGGAAGATGTAGGAGATGTAGGGAATGCAAATGGCACCCAACTATTCATGCTTCTGTCATCTCTTCAAATACACCTGCGAGAATGAGATCCGCATGTGTTTGCCACACTTTGCGTGTTTTCCTTCCACAGGAATAATAAATGCGATCAGAATTGACTTCTTCACTAAATCTAACAAACAGTTCTGAATCAGTTCTAAAACAGTCCAGGGTTTACTGTTCAGTGTGGGACTGAAATGATGGCAACACTGTGTAACGAGATTAAGCACCTCCAGCATCTGGCACTGAAAACTCTATCTGACCTTCACACATTCATCTTTGAAGGGCCTTGTTGCAAAAAATATTCTGATCCTTTAGACTCTGCTTTCTGTCTTCTATACTTGCTAGTGATGATTATATGCAGTTACATATTATCAATATAAAGATTGATTATTTTCATTAGTGCTGCTGTGAAGTGATGAGGACATGCAACCGTTCTGTGATAAAACATTTTATTGTCAAAGCAGAAATCATGGAATCAATAGAAGAAACATCCCAAACTATTATTAACTCTTTTTAAAAATATATACAACAATATATTGTGTAATTATTTTCTTCTGTAGTATCTGTAAACTCTTTATTGATTTTATCAGCCATTGTCTCTCTTTGGAGTCTTGTGTGGGAAGATGTTTTCTGTGAGAACACAGACTGATGCCAGCACTCATCGGTTCTAAACTTCTACTTTAAAGCAGTCATTAACACTTAATTAGCTAAAAAAACCTCCATAGGTCTAATGTTGAGATAAGGCTACCCTTGCCAGATGTCCTAGACCCAAATTTGGGTGGTGACTTCACCAGGCCTATAGACATTACTGGGTGTGTCACCAAACCTACTTGCTGTTAACAAGGGACTTCTAATGGTCAGGATTTACCTTAACATAAAACCTAGCCTGAAGCACTAAGAGACCACTTCAGTCTTAGCAATCTGACAGCACTGTTCTTTTTTTTGAATAAACAACATGCCCTGCCAGAGGAAGAGTTAAATCTTGCTGTTTCATTATTATATCTGTCTTGTTGTCTGTCTACCTATCACCAAGCTGTCTATTAATCAAAATGAGCTGTCTAAAAAGTGTATGGTGCAGCATTATTTGTAAACAGACATATAACAAGCATTAAGGTAAAATGTGCCCAAAACATTGACTTTTTTCTCCCCTGCTCTCCAAAAGGTGGGGGTGACAAAATATGTCCAAGAAGGGAACGACAGTGGGAACCTTCATTTGGGAAGGACTTGGAGGGATGGGAAAGTCTGGAAGCAGAAAGACGAAGCGCAGTGATGCATCCAGAAGCACAGAAAGCAAGGGATGCTGCAGCTGAAGGTTGCAAAGAGGAAGAGGGCTGGCAAAGCAGTGGCATGAGTGTGTGTGCTAGTGAGGAGAAAGTGACAAAAGGATTCATCCTCTAAACCAGCTGACAATCATTGCTGGGTGTCAGCTGACAAAGTGCACGGAAACGATTCCCTGCCTTGCCAACTCTAAGCCTACAAAGGATTTGGTGGAGGATTGGCTTTACCAATAAGACTGTGAAACAATAAAGGTCACTTTTACAGATCATGTTTTGTCCACGCCATGCTAAAATTTACCTGTCACACATGCATTAGCTACATAGCCATAATCACTCATATGCTTACAACTATTCTTGGTAAATATTCTATTCGTTGAGACTTTCCAGTGGAAGATTCAATAGCACCTTACTCCCTGGATTGTTTCCACACTGACTGTTTCCATTATCTCTTTAGGATTCTGTAATTATTAAAATATAACCTGGATTTTTTTATTCAATAGGGAAAGTACGTTTTTCTTAACTACAATTTTTAATAACTTTTTTAACATAACAAAAAGTATTTAGCTGCAGGCAGGAAACAACACTGAAAAAATGCCTCCTAAAAAGGTGAATGCCTCAGAAAGTGATGAGAAAGAAAGAAGAAAGAAGAGGAAACATCTGGATACTATGAAGGGTCACAGCAACTTAGAGAAGGGAAGAGATGAAAATTTGTGTGTAAGCTTCTAAAGGCAATGGTTAGCATCTAGCCCATGGGATAAGTCATTAACAGATTTTTATGATTGTAGCTTTTGTTTTCACTTTTTTAAATTGCTGGTTTCTCTCTTTAAATCTTGACTTGTTAAGCATCAGAAAACATAAAGAGGATCAGACTTAGATTTTCAAATAGCTTGAGTATTTGTTAATATGCAGCCAAGCTGTGTCTCATGGCAGTAATGTCTAACTTTTCTTTGAGGCACTGAAATAACTCAGTTTCTATCAGCTCTACACTCTCAGACAAAGCAAAAGGCAGCAGAAGAGGGAAAGGTGGGTTGAAGAATCTTATGCCAAGTACTAAGAGCTGATAGTAAAACAGCCTGGTTTTAGCATGTGGCTGTGAAGAAGAAAGAACAAAGGTGCTGGAAACAAATTGCTGCCCATTCTTTTGAAATTTGAAATGAGGAATTCAAATTCTCCCAGACAAATAATCCCACTGATTCCCACCTGACAGCCATTAAAATAGTGATGTGCTAACAGAGGATCCTCAGTGCTTCTGGTAATGCTCTGCCACTAAACATGAGTGAAAAACTGGGGTGAATGCTTGGTCTCTGGTGTTCATCACTTCTCCCACCAGGTATAATCTCAGAAGCTCCCTTTAAAAAACACTTTGGAGAACTCACCCCTTTTTTAATGTAATGAGTGTCAATAAATCTTTTGAGGGAGGGACAGGATGCACTGAGGCTCCTGGAGAGTAAAGAGAGAGGGGGAAAATAGCTTTCTCCGCTATACACACTCCTTCACTCATTGCAGAAGGTAAGCACAAGTGTCATTGACACACACAAAGACCTACAGCCCCTTGATGTTTATTGAAAACTATTTGCCCGCCCCCAGTAAAACCATTTCTCAAGTACAGGAATGCTCTGGAAGCAGTGTATGGGGACTGGTGATGTTACCAAGGCCAAGGACACCAAGAGACTACCCCAGGTATTGTATGGAGGGCAGCAGTGGGGTCCTCTGGCTGTGCAGGCTGATGGACAGTGCTGTCCCTCAGAGACAAGGTTATGCATGTAGTAGAAGAGACCATTCCCATAAAAGGGGAACATGAAAGGACTTTATGGTGAGCACAGCTCTTTTGGTCCTTGTGAGCCAATATTTTGCTTGGAACCACTAGGTGTTAGTTAGGTGGCTCTAACTAAGGCCTGCATGTGAGACCTCCCAGATTTATTTTGCTTTTGGTCAGAAATTGTCTTAGCGAGCTGTATCTGATGTGTTGGCTCTGTTTCATTGTCTGGGACCCCCTAAACACAGGGTGATGTCAAATAGGCAAGTTAATGTTAATTCAGCCAGGTCTTCTGCAGATGAAAACACAGCTTCTGCAGTAAGAAGAGAGAAAGGGGACAATTTTAGCATCTGGAAAACTAACCCCTCTGCAGATACCTTACATTCTGCAGAGCATGCCCACAGACAGCACCATGGAAAACCATCAGGCCTCAATCAGTTGTTACTACATATCTTCTACACACAGGAGATTTCTGGTAAGTCAGAAACAGGAGACTCATAATTGTAGGAGCCTTCATGCATTGCCTAAAGGAAAAATAAATCATGTCTCCAAACTGATCTCTTCTATCTCACCAAATGGATTGGCTTATTGATCAGAAAATTACTTGTCTTTTTTTGGTTATTGCATTGTGTTACATCTGTTATATTGCATTCCACCATTATTTGCTGTACAAGACAGTGTGATACAAGATGCATGTGAGCCAAAAAAAAAATCAATGGGACAATATCAGACATGCAAAAACCCCATTGATCATACAAACCAAGTGTCTGCAAACAAGCACAAGAGTGCTTTGAATTATGGCCACTCAAAGGATGTCTGTATCTATAACTTAATTGGCAGTAACATCTTTGTGGAGGAGTGGACTGGGGATAACACAAACTCATAATACTCACAGGGGACTTCATACACCTCTTCATATCAAATACTGAAACTCCTTTCCTATAGTATCATAATTCTGGATTATTGCAGATAGAGGGGAAAAACACTTCTTTCTCTATGTCTGTCTTTCTTTCTTTCTTTCTTTCTTTCTTTCTTTCTTTCTTTCTTTCTTTCTTTCTTTCTTTTCTCTTTCCTTCTCTTTGCCTCTTTTACTATTAAATAAAATACATCAATTTTTTTGGCACCAACATTTAACCTCATTTGGTTTTAATCTCGCTTTTGGGAATATTTTGAACCTTCTCTAAGTTCTTTCCGGTTTATGCACAGAGACTTAGTTTTCTCTGCTCTTCTGGGCTTAAACCGGATAGTAACAAGAGGGGAAAAACAAGAGCACATACTTCCAGATAGGGGTTTTTTTTGCAGTTGTTGATACTGTTTTTTGATCTTTTTGTGGCTGACACTGTCTTTTGATCCTTTTTCTGCTCTTAACTATCTCTATGGACAAACTGGTTCTTAATGTGTAGGGTGAAATGATGAAAATGAAGCATTAGGTGTATATGGAAATATTATGGAACTTCTACTGGAGGTGTGATAATTTACTGTTTGTATAGTAAATCATTTACACAGCAGATAGCTATATCGGATCTTAATTTTTTTTCTAACTGGTAAGGACCACCTTCCCCCAAAGCACTCAGACTTGCTTGAGCCAAAATGGAATCGCAATAGAGCTGGTACCTAAAATATTCATTCCAGGTTCTTCTTATTATCATCCACAATTACCAGTTCTCTCTTGCACTATATATCACATACAATACGTATTGTAAAATATGGAGGATTGAGTCACTAGGGGTTGAACCTCTGAGATGCAAGGATTGGTGAAGCTGTGAAGTTCCTTTGTGTAGCCAACCACTGGCTGCTTGACCCTGACTTAGAATAAAACAGGTGTCTTGCAATTTACTCAGTGACCCCCCATCACAATGTGCATCATTAAATCACGAAACTGTTGTGTCATGAAGCTGGTAGTTTAAGCTAGACATCAAAGTAGAATGAAAAGGTGCAAAAATTTGAGGGTGAAGTGGAGAAAGAGGGGAAAGATCAGGTAACAGAGAAACTCTCAAAACTAAAACTTCGGTGCCCTCAGACAACACCTGCATTGTTATTCCTTGCGAGTCAGACTTCAGAAAGTTTTTGTGCCAGAAGCCCACAGGGTGATTGCTTAGCAGATTGCATAAGCTCACTGCTTTCGTGGTGAGGCCCATACTGCAATTAAGCCACAGAGGTATCACGGCAGCAGTCAGGATGCACAGCATGTTCACCTATGCTGTCAGCCCATCCACCATTCACTGTGGAGATCACAAGATTGCTCTTACTGGTAAATTTTCATTCCATTGTGTGTGTGTGTTTGGAGGGTAGCAGAGAGGGCCATTCCACACTTGTGAGAAATATGTTGGCAGACTTGTGACATGCCAAAGGAGCAATGCACAGTATAGGTCACTCAGGAGTGCATCTTAGGGTTCACTGTAAACCTTAGGTGCTCTGAAACATCCATATGGTTATTTCAAATAGCCCTCAGGACACCCTAGATGGTATGCCATGTGGTTTACACTATGTGGAGGGATTTTCCTTGTTCTTTTTCATAACAAAATGGCATTTTGTTTTTGATGGGTTTAAAATGTCTTGACTCTTCCTTCTTGACTCTTTCACTATGGAGAAAGAAATTTACTAAGAGTTTACTAAAGTTTGGTCTCTTTACTAAGAAATTCAGACCCATGATTTTTTCTCATATGATTTTTTTTCCATTTTCCTCACAATGCTTTTCTCCATATAGTTTGCATTTAAAATCAAGCAAATCTGAGTGGTTCTGATTTGCTTGTGTTAAGGAGCAAAAAAAGTCATATTAAATTTTGAGGGTTCTGTCACAAAACACTAAATTAGTTTCTCAAATCCATAACCCATCAAATGGCTGAGTGATAGCAGTGTCATGAATGGCTTTAATATTCTGTGAAGGGCCTTGATATTAATTTGGAAGCAAAATCCAATACTTTGAAGATTTCTAACCTAAGGATATTTGTGCCTTCAAAGTTCATGAGCCATGGTGCTTCTTAATGGAATAAACCTATTCTGTGTACTTTTTATGGATTTTATTAAAAAGAGTAAGCTGGGAAATATATATATATTTTTAATATCTATATAAAATATATTGCTGCTTGTATCACAAATTTCCTAACCTTAGGTCATAACTCATAATAAATCTTTAAGCAAACAGGAGCTATTGTCAGATTAATACAACAGGTAATTAGGTCCAATTAAGAGATTGTGTCTAGGAGAAATAATTGTGCTTTCACTTAGTACAGGATAAACTGTAGAGGGGAGTCTGGTTAAAAGCCATGGAAGGCTCTCCAGCACTGCAGAGTCATCGTTACAGTTGATTGATCTCTCTGATGAAGGGCATTCGTATCTATAGGATGGAAATGCTCATAGGATCTAAATGTCCATTCTCATACTAGAACTAGTCAGATTAAATCACTCAAGCAGATAATACATGTTTTTTGACTCAGCTGAGAAAAGAGATAGCAATTTAAGGGCTCACAGCACCTTCAATTTTAACCCTGGTATCTTCTGATCTTTTATTAGGTATTCTTAGTTTATTCTTATTTTTCTCAATAATTTCCTGATGATTACATCAGTCTTCCCCTTTATTTATCAGTGCTTTATCGAGACACTCTTAAACAAAATTAACCCAGTGAAATTAAGCCAATGAAAATAAAACACAGCTGTGGTTCGTCCCACTACTAAGGGCATCAGTCCTCTTTTTTGACTTTTGCTATAGACAGATATACTAACGCTAATCAAAGAAATTAGAAATAAAGGTTTTCACCCTTACAACATAGGGAAAAATGTAAGAAAAAAAATTGAGCTTCTCTTTCATTTCTTAGTCTGTATAAGATCCATAGTTAATTTTCTCAAGCAATATGGTGGAGGCTTTGCTAGAGTTTTCACTCCACACAGTGTCTTGTGTCATGCTGCAGAATGGTCAGGCTGCTCCTGACATTGCTCTTCCCAAAAGAAGCAGCTGTGTGGTCCTGCATTGTGCTTGCAGCGTCAGGAGATGGGAGTTATTCTCCCTCAGCATGCTCCTTGCTTTCTCTGGAAGGGCTCCCTATTTGTGCTGCCTTTGGAGCACCCTTTTCAGGCTAGGAGCACAGTAGAGATTTCTGCCACTGAACAGCTTTGATTTTTGCCAGGTCAGCCAATGAGCACAAAGACCACCCACAAAAACTTGTAGAAGAAGCTCCTAATCTAATGAGCAAATACATATTAATTTCTCTCATGGCAATTATACTTCAGAATGTGGAGTTTCTACTGACAAGCAGAAGGGAAAAAATACTCATAAATGCACAGTTAGCTCTAGGAGAGTCTGACTGGAAGCATAATCTGCTCTTAAATTTTCTCAGGATTACTGTTCCTTCTAAATTTTCCATGCCCACATCAAATTTATGTCCTTATTGCTCAGGAGCTGCAGAAAACTTCTGTCTGAAAACTGTGCCTCTGTTCCTTCAGGCTAGATTCAAGGTATGGAGTCAATAAGCCAAAGAGCAATATCCACCTAAGTGCAGATGCTCAAACAGCCGGAGCTGTAATTGACTGACACTTGGAATTACACATGAGGAGTCGAGGCAAGGTTTTTACTTTATTAGGTGTTAAAGAGCCAGATACACAGATGTGAGACAACACAGAAGCAGTGTCAAGAAAACCATTTTACCCCTAGGATCTGGCAGCTGAACACTGAATACCAAAGGTATTTTTTTCTTAAACAACTAAAAGGCAGTTTTAAACAAGCCAGTGGATCATGGGTTCAACATATACTGCAGGTGTAGACATAAACATTCTCCAGACAAGCTAATTGATTAGGAAAGTCATTACTTATATCTCTTGAGTTTACTAATGGGAGGCCCAAAGAGTTTAAAAGCCTATCAGGTTTCCGAGAGACTGACTCTGGACTACATTTCAAAGTACATCAAATGCTGCTGTACCTTGACTGGATATTTGATCGGCACCGTGCTGCAGAGAGGCAGGACCACGCTACAGCAGCCAGGGAGGTGGGGAAGTACTTGCTGCACATCACTGCCGTGGAGGCCTTGCTGCACTTTTCCTCCACGCTACTTATGCTTGGGGTAATCAAGCAAAGCACCCAGACAAGAGCCATCTGTGTTTAGGGTCACACTCTTCCTCTTCATTTACTTAACCGCAGCCTCTCTAGCCTCATCCTGGGTGGGCTACATCTGTCCCAGAAGGGGGAGGAGCAGGCTGCACCTGTCAAACTCAAAGGGCTATCACAGTCCCAGCATAACCTTGAAAATCCCCAGCAGATTTAGAGGGGTTTTTTTCAGAGGTTGTGTTGGTGGGAGAACCTGTGGAAGAGAAGTCTTTGAATTAAAAATCCATGTGGCAATATTTGAAGTGTAAGCCACCTAGGCTGGCCTTTCAGGATATGGAAAAGATGATGCACTAGGTATTTGTCATCCCTAGTCTTTATTACAACCATCAACACTTGATTAAAGGCAAAGTTGGATGCTTCTGTTCAAATTACTTCGTCTGGAACAGTTAATAGTGATATTTAAATTGTCATCATTAGGTGTCAGAGCCAATGCTCTTCTGAGATAAATGAAGTTGTTAACACTTCTCTAGAAAGTATTGCTCCTGACTGTCTGCTACCTCTTTCAAACACCAAGGTTATTTCTTAAAGAAAGAGGTAACGTCCATCTTTGTATAATATGACAAATTTGTAAAGCTTCCAGAAGCAGAGGGGGCTCTATTTTTACCTGATTATATTGTGAGTTAAATGTATAAATCTTCACACATCAATGTGGGATAATAGCTCTTACTAAGTTTAAGGGTAAGCTAAATATCTGCTTTCATGTTTTATGCCAAAAAATAATATTTATGCTCAGAAGAATTTGTGTCCTAGGTATGTTTTCCTAGGAGGCATTCATATATTTTGTGTAGCTATTAGCATGAAGAAAAGGGAAATCAAGAAAAATAATGCTCAAATAAAAATAAAATAACTCCAGGCTGCTGGCTTCTCAGGTTTTCTTACATGAAATAAATAAAAAGCAGGTACCCACTGAGGGGAGATCTTGCCTGAAATTTGAATGACACTATGTGAAATGCCCACAGATGTTGTTAACGCTTTAAGGGACAGAACAAATCAAGTATGGGATCCAAACTGCTGTTTGCGTTGTCCAGCGTGCTAGTTGCAGAAATGACTGATCTTTGCTGTTATGGGGAAGAAGCAAGAAACCCCTGGCTCGGCCTTTTCCAGTGGGCAGTGGTGGCCCTATAAATGTCTTCTCCAAACAAATGTCTTCCTATAAATGTCACCGTTAGAGAAAGACACCACACCCTTGCTTTTTATTTACCTTCTAAGGCACCTTTTAAAAGCTTTAACTAACATAGCTATGCATTAGGAGGAGAGCAAAGCACAGTGTCTGACCACTGACCTCACCCGGGGGGAGGCACTTTTGTGGAGCTGCTCCCCTGGGGCCCTGCAGTGTGTCTTGTAGGTGAGCTTCTTGTAGCAATGAGTCCTGAGGCATCTTCCCAGGATATTAAGTTTCCATCCCTGAAAGTCCTCTGGAATTTTGGGTTATGAAAGATGTATGTCATTCAGTTCTGTCATTAGACATAGAGAGAGCTATGTCATTCAGTTTATCACAGTGACCTCTTTTACGGCCAAGAGAATTTTCTTTGCATGCTTACCCAATATGTTATCTGTCACCCCTTTGTAATTTTGCTTGTGCTTTTCAGAAACCTTTCTAAAGTTTATGTTTGTGCTGAGATGACAAACACCGTACCCATGATTCTGCACAAGGCTGCACCACTGTCTTAGCTTGTGTTCCCTTTTTCAGAGATGAATGTTGGAAATCTGCAATGATGCTGCCTACTGACTGTAACTGGGACTGATGTGGTTTTTTGTGTGTGTATGAAATTCATTAACAAGGACACTTTAAAGGAAATTTCAGAATAGTACCAGCTCCTGGTTTTCTACAGGGCCAGTAAACTTTACACTGCTTTGTGTGTAATTCCTTATACCACACTTATCTGTAAACGTCACAGAATTACCAAACCTCTTCCCCAACTTGTAAAATGTGATCCCCAAAAGTATATGTGAGTCTCCTTTAGGCATCCATCAATGGAAGATAAATAAGACTTGAGATTTCTTTGATAGCATCAAGTATCAATAGAACAAAGAGGGATTCCAAAACAATGTATTAAACCTGCAGCAGAGAGGTAGTCAATTAGCTAAAGCATTAAAATGAGATTAAAAGAAGTTTAAAAAATCCATCTTGTGACTGGAGTAAGCATGAAATTTTGTAGGATACTTGGGTTTTTCTAAATGTCATTCAGTTGTGTGTGAATGTAGCAAACCAATTAGATAAAATTAAATTTCAAGCCTGATTGACTTTTAAATATTCAATTTGAGCACTGCATTTTGTGTTTATTGCTTTGCTCAGGAAATATCTAGAAATGGCTGTTGAATCAAGGAATTAAATGAAACTTGCACTGTCGATAGCCTGGCTGGGGTTTCTGCAAGAGCATGATGGCAGTTCTGTTTATTCAGTGCCATTAAACACTGAATATCCACAGAACACAGAAATATAAGTCTGAAAAAGGACACACAGGGGCTGCTGGAGAGCTTTGGCATTTATAGCTGGATAGCACTGGCAGATAATGAGAAGTTCGATGCCATGGAAATGATAACTATGAAATATGTAACAATACTAACCCATGAAGAAGGAATGTATATCATGAAATATTGGAGGATAATTCAAATCTGCACGGCAATCTGCTTTTCATTTCAAGTGTCAAGACTATGTAAGCCATAACTTATCCAGGTATTACTCATGTGGGAAATAACTACAAATTTAGTATAACTCGTGAAACAAACAAAAAAAAAAATTCCACATGGGAAGAAGAGGAAGGATGTAATGTTCCCTCTCTCCCCACCCTGTCTGTGAAAAAGAAAAGGACTTTTTGTAGAAAAGCATGCTCACTACTTGTAGAGAGAGTGGAAAGCCTGTGACGGCTACAATGGGATCCATCTGCTGGAGAGATGCATCCCAACAGCCTGAGAGATGCATTCCTACCTCTTGCCACCTGCCCAAGAAACAAGGAGTAACACGCACCTATCCCCAGGTCTCCCCTGTCCTTAGCACTCTTTGACCACCCCGAGACGCAGCAGAGAGAGATGTTACACCAAGTACTTTGTCATGGCCTGTGTCACCTGAGGCTTCTTTCCTCTGGGGCAAAGGTGTCATTACTGCTTTTCATGCTGCATTTGATGCTCTGGGGAATGGGCTTTGGACCAGAGAGAGAAGGGAAGAGAGGAAATCTATCTCAGGACTGAAAGGTTGAGACAATATATCATATTAATATTGTTTTTTCATGCTTTTTATGACAATCTGACAGTCAGGCAAAGGTCAGAGTTTCCCATTATCCTGTTCTAGCATTATCAAAGCCATGGTAAGAAAATATCTGAATGAAAAGCTCCTGATAGCTCCTTTTTTTTTTCTCCCCTGCTGATAAAATAGAGCATTTCCAGGCAACAAAAAGAGAGAGAAAGAAGAGATAGATCCCTTTCATTCTTTTACTTTCCATTTTTTTTCTGCCATAGTAACCTTTATACCAGCAACCTTTCTATTCTCCTGAGGCAATCAATTTTCTTGTTCAAAGCAAAAGGTACAAATGATGAATTACATCACTGCAATGGGACTTTCCCAAAATCATCTCTTTGTCTTCCTTTAGTCACCAAATTCAGAAAAATTTTAAACTGAAGGATCCTATAGAAAGGGATCTTGTACATGCTTCTGTGCCTACCCAGAGTGGCAGGAATCTGTCATTCAGTGTATCCACAGCAGCATTATTTTAAGTAAAGAAAATTTACTGCCAGAGGTTTCAGGAAACTTGTATTTTATTTTCTTTATTTTACTGCAAGATTATATTGACTTTCTAAGCTCACTATTTCTTCTTGACAGAATACACAGACTATTTTATTTTCTGGGATACCACTGGTAAAATCTATGCAGTCTCGTTAACAGATCCAAGGACAAAAGAAGTGAATAATTTCAGCATAACTTTACAGAGAACCAGCCCTCTCAAAATTGCCATTCAAGGTAGTTCCTGCTAGAAAACCGATGAAAAAGATCACTTTGACACACAAGCTAAAACCAGCCTACCCTTTGGGTCATTCCCAGAGCTGAGAATTAAATGTGTCTGTGAAACAACCCACTTTAGATAATGATACATGTATTAATGTAGTGTGCATCCAGCTTTGCTTTGGCAAGTGTTCTGGACCATGATTCTGAAATGAGATGTTTTTGTGGAAAAGGAAGAAGTCATGACAAGGCAAGGAGGGAAGTCTTGCATATGGAACACATGAAACAATCTTCTTGCTCTCCTCAGCTCTCTCACAGCCTCAGCTGAGATCTCTGCTCCTTCAAGAAAGATGTGGTCAATTGAGCAGAACCTAAATTATTTGGTAATCTTGATAACATGACCTGTGGATGAAATTGCTCAAGTTGAAGTTATTAAGCCTAAAGAGAAAACTGGAGAAACAGCATAAGAACATTCTCCAGACAGGAGGAAGATTGCAGCAAAGAGGAATAGGAGATGGAACATGACAATAATTAAAGCAAAGAGGTTAAAAATATTCTCTGACAGCAGGGACAGGGTACCAGTGAGCTAGATTGCTCTCAGAGGATTGTCAGCATTGGAGAATTTTGAGGATACATTAGACAAACATTGATTAAGAATAAAAACAGATATGTCAATCCTTCCTTAGGACAGGGCTTTACTAGATGGCCTAGGATGCTATAAGATTCTCTGGCAAGTGATATTAGTGCAATCTCTGATCAGTCACAACCTCTACACATCCCACACCATCCGAATTACTTCCCTTGAGAACATTTTATGCATGGCCTGCATGGATGAGACGTGTGCCCCGTGAGTGTTCACCTCTGATACCTGTAACTGGCACCTGCAATCTGTTTCTGGGACTACTTTCAGAGGCCCCACTGAGTGGCTTCTCTGCTGTTTCAACAAGAGCCAGTGATGAAGCAGATGACTTCCCCCCCATAACTGCCTCCATACCACAGTAAGGATTTGAAGCTCTGCCTCCTAGCTGGATGGCAAGGCAGCTGGTGACTGGCAACCTCACTGTTAACCTGAGTATTTCAGGGCATGGAGTTGGGAAGTCTAGCACTCCATGTGGGAAACAGCTAATTGATTCTAGAGGGAAATACAGGGACTTTCATGAAGGATGCACCCCAAGGTGAGGCAGTTTATGTATGCCATGTGCTATCCAGTGTCAGGGCTGCCTCTTCCCCTGCTGCCCAGATACCAGCCTGTACCTGAAGCCAGGGAAATGTCATGTCACTGTCAGATAAGGCACGGGAGGCTGTAACGCATTCAAGTAGCTGAAGAACGGTGGCACACGCTTGACTGACACTGACAGCCTGACATTTGACAAGTGAGTTTAAGGTGGAAGAATTTTTCTCGGTGCTATGGAGCACTTTACAAGCATTCACTGTTTCATGGTACTTCTCATACCACCTCCTTCTGACAAACACAGAAGCTAAAGTTCACCAGGTACCTTCAGTCCTGGCAGGAACAAGAGGTGGCTTTGCATTGGCTGGACACTGGTGGTCACTGGCTATCACTTTTCCCACCCTGCCTTCAGCAGGATGTCCTGAGCATGTTTAGGTGACTCATCGGGATGCCCAGCATGCCCTCCTGGCTGGGCTGACATGCAGGAGCTCCGAGGGGCAGCAAGCTATACTTCAGCTGCATTACTCGGTGAGGAGTTTATGTGCACTTTTCACAGAAATGGGCAGGACAGAAACCCTGGACCAACTTCCAGAGGCCCATCTTCAGGCAGCTGGGAGGTGCATGCATGCACTCCCACTGCCATCCCATCCATCACACTCACACAGGTTCTCACAGGTCTGCAGAGCTGGAACAAAAATTACTTTGTTTATGTCTACCAAATTAAACCAACCCTCCACCTCAGGTATAATTAGACACAGATGTGTCATAAGCTAGGGCAAGCCCCAGACTTGCGTAAGTAATTGTTGTACAACAGCAGCAAAGGGTAGTGCATCAAAAATTAGTAACTTTGCTGTAGTCACAAATTGGCTGTTTGCCAGTGAGGCATTATTTTTGCCTTTTCTACTTATTGTTGGGTGTGTGTTTGTTTGTTTCCCTGCAGCCCCACTGAAATTATGACAAGAATTTGTTTGTTTGTCTGAGGGGTTTTTTTTTAATGAGAGCCACTGGATTCCCAGACGCCTAGCACTTTATTTTATTTTTATGTCTTTGGAGTCTCATCCCCCTCTCAGTGAACACTGTGGCTCTGAAGACACTGCCCTTGAGTGCTATGCTGTGCACTCTGGAGCAGCTGAGCCTGGCATCAGCACAGATGCAGCGGTGCCTGCCGTTTTCTCTGCCCTGTGACTGAGATAGTGGCACCAGCAAACTTCTGCATGCTGGCTGAAGAGAGCAAACCTCCATGCTCCCTCTCCTGCAGAAAAACTGTAGTAGTGATGCTTTAATAACACAATATCCTTGAAAAGCTCCAAATGTTTTATCGAAGCTCAGCAGCAGGAATGGTCTTTGAGAAATAATTCTGCACCTCTGGAGCTGCTGGCAGCTTCTCTGCCAAACGTTCCTCCCACACAACTTCAAGTCTCTGAGTGCAGGCCTTCCCCTGGCAGGCAGCAACTGAGAAGCCCACAGGATCTGTCAGATCACAAGTAGTTTTAATTTCCCTTTCCTCCTGCTTGAGTGACAGACAATCAATCCTTCCATGGTGAAATCCAGCTTGGAGAGAGACTCCGCTCTGGGAAGCTGAAGAGCCATGCACCCACAGCAGAAATCTGGGCTTCCCACACAGCAGTGGGATGGGAATTCATGGACATTCAGCAACCAAAAATTCTGCATTCTCATCACCATCATGGGAGAAGAGCACAGGTTTTTCATGATATCTAACTGTTAAGTCAACATCATTATTAGTCTGTCCTTGGCTTCAGCAGGCCCTCCATCAAGCTGCAACATTACTTGCTTGTTTATTATTAGCAGTAATAGTACTGAGGACTGACCACTGACTTGGGAAGGAGTTTGAATTCCTCAGTGATTTCCATAAAAGCTGGGAAACTCAACAAAAGAGAGAAACCCCACATCTTGGTTATTACCTGTGGGCAAGTAAAATGGAACAATATGAAGTAGTTGTGGAGTTCTTATGGCAGAGTAACTGGAGAACCAGATAGAGCTGGTTATACATTGGGTGCTACTGAGGCAAAACTTGGAAGTATTTTCACAGGGGATGAGCTGATGTCATCATGTTAAGAGCAGACATTGTGATTTATCACTAGCTAGAAATCTCACCCCGTCGTGTGCCTCTGGTGGTTCTTTAGTTTGTACTTTTCTGACATTGCTTTTTAGGGCTCTACATTTTACTGTATCAGCAGATATTGATCCCATAGCTCCAGAGCTCTCTAATCTGCTACCTGAATGCAAAATGTGTCCATGGCTCATTGTGTGACTGCAAAAACAGTGTGGTTTCATTTTTTAAAGAGGAGACTGTTCTCCTCATTTGTCTTAAATACAGTTCTCATTGTACTTTGGAACATATGGTCTTTATTTTGCAGGTGCTGAGCTTTTTTCCTCTTCTGGGTGTTTTTTCACTCTGCCCTCATTGCTTGTGAGGGGACCTGCCTTGTCTGTATGTCAATATATGTTACTGACTTCTAAAAAGCAAGTTACATGACAGTTCTGTAATGCCACCAGTTATGGTTACTTACATGCTGAGCTTGTAGGAAAATACAACTTATAATATCATCACAAGTGCTTCTTCCTTTCCTTACTGTAAATTGCTGACGTGATCCCAAGACCTATTGCAAAAAACTGTCATGTATATATTTAAGAATTAATTTGATCCACTGGCTAACATTCATTTTTAGAACTGATTCTTTAAATTTAATTCTGGCCCTAATTTGTGACTTGAGTTGTACGCTGTTATAAAGCATATCTGTTGAGTTAAACTTCACATATAAACTGAATTTTTAGAAGACAAGTTTCTGCAGAATCTAAGAACCATCAAAGTATTTCACTGCAGTTTATCATTCCAAGATAATTCTGCATTTATCTTTAAATACATGTAATAAACAAGTAGTGTAAATGCGTGAAAATAAGGTAACGGTTGTTAATATTAAAAAATAAATGGCAACTTATTTCTCCTTGTAGAAAGATGACTCTCCTGAGAAATGCCTTGGTCTGAGCAGGAGTGCACTTGATGTGGGTCAAATATTAGCTGACTCGGATTTGGGAGGCAGTAGTTCCAAATAAGCTTCACTGACTCTGTCAGCTAAACTTCCTTTATTTCAGGAATACAAGATCTCACCTCTAGAGTCTCATCTCAGCATGGCTGATCATTGTTAACCCATCCTGCACACATTCCTCCGTCTCTCTTGGCCTCAATCTCTATTATTCCATCTTTCCACCCATGATAAATATTGCAAAGTACTGTGGGTTTGCTCAGAGCCTGCCACTGCGAAAGAAATTCAGGGCAACACTGGGAACAGCGGTCATGATTCCTGCCATTATAAAATTCTAAATAAATAGTAAAATATTTCATTTTAATCACAGTTCATCTCTCTTAGATAAAAGAAAATATTCTAAATGGGAAGTAAGTTATAAAATGAAGAATGTGCTGTGAGGACACCTGATTTAATTTTTTAGCATGAATATTAACCAGAAAACCTCTAAATCACCATACAATTATTAAGGAAGAAGAAGAAGAAAAAGAAAAGAGGAACTTTTTCAGAGAGGCTGTAATTTTATAAAGCATGAAAGCAGCTTGAGAACAGAATTTGTGGTGCAGATTGTGCCCAGCAGATTGTGCCCAGCACCTGGTCTTGGTTTCCCCTCATTTCTCTGTTATAATCTGCAGCCTTTTAATGAGAGGTAGAGGTTGTTATAACCTTGCAGTGTAAACCTGCCTCTCTGTTTCTCTTCTGCATGACAATGGTGTCACATTAGCGTCACTAATATGTCATCTCAACAGTTGTTTCACAGTAGCAGTAAACCTAGTGGATAGTGACTCTTGCCATGCAGAATTCCCAGAAAAATGTATTTCTAACTCTGGTAAGTATGCATTCACCTCTGAATGATTGCAAACACTTATTTTAAAAAGAAATCAAAGCCTTTGACTTTCTCCTTTGGCATTTTTTACTTTTTTTTTTAGGATACAATAACTCAGCAGTTACATCTCCTGTCTTTTGCTGTTTCCATAACATATTAAATGCTGTCAGTAAATTTCCCCAGACCCAGTGTCCCTAAAACACTAAATACATATAAAAGTCTTGCCTTTCTCAACTGCACAAAGCCTGTTTCTCTCCTTAAGCATCTCAAAGCAGATGTTTGTTTACAGGCTCTTTTAAATGCTGACTATAGGACTGGCCTCCTCCCCACCCCACTTTCCCTGTTTCTTCCCATCTCTCCCTCCTTTTCCTGACTTCCAGCCTCTGCTTACTAGCAAGGAACATGCAAGGAAAACCATTCCAATGCTGCTTTCCCTTCCATTTTCACTCCCTCCCCTCTCTTTCCCTTGCCCTTCTTCTGTGCAAAGCGTTTGCAATATTTAGTTTGCTGGCAATCTAAGTGTCTGCAGATGCCTTGGAATAACAGTGACACGTAATCTGGCTCCACACAGGATAGACAGGGTTACGAAGCTGATCGGAGAGTTAAAATCCCTTTGAAGAAAAGCCAAGGACACACAGGAGGGAAAAGTGGTTGCCCCTGTCTAGAAATCTACTCCACAGACAGGTGGGTTACAGGACACGGACCTCCATTCTTGTGTTAAGAGCCTATTAAGCATTTGGGTGTTGCTATTGCCCGTGTGGTTTATTTTCTGCCACACTCAGAATACAGCTCAGCATCTCCCCTCAGTCTGCAAGGGGCGAGGCTTCTGCTGGGACAGCGGGCTCAGCCAGGCGTGACGGCAGGACAAGGGGACCGGCTGAAGCAAAAGGCTTTTGGACTGGGAAATGCTCTGTCAGAGAAAAGGGAGAGGTTGGGAGAGGGCAGAAAGGGGAGAAGGAGGCGGAGAAGGGGAGCGGGACAAAGCAGGCTGGTGGGTATTCAAGGCATCCTAAACCCCTCAATAGGGCATTGTCCCCAGGCGGGGGTCCCGCTGGCAGTGGGGGGCAGGGGCTGCTTCCCCCCGAGGTGGCCAGCTGGAAGGTAGCCTGGGGGGCCCAAGGTGGCCCTGGAGGCACAGCCCCCCTGCAGCTAGGGAAACATGGAGCGTCTTCCCCAAAATTCACGTGGTGCTGCCTGTGTTTATTCAGGCCCCAGCGACCAGCTGTCAGCAGCCAGTGAATGAGGAGAGATTTTTTAATGATGGCGCTTTCAACCATAATGATCAGTTTGTGTTGCTTTCCATTTTCAAAGCTGTTTTTTTTTTTTTTTTCCTAGAGAAAAGGCTGAAACCTTCCTTTAATGAAACACGAAGCCCAAGACCCTCCTTTGCATGTGTGCTCCTCTCCACTCCCAGTGGAGGAGCTCATTATCATGGGCTTTTCAGGCCCACAAAGACAGGCTCTGCTAATACTCCACAGCCCGTTTCACATGTTCATTCATGCCGGTTTTTTTGTTAATTTTTTTTTTTTTTAATCAGTCTAGTTTCAGCAAACAATCTGGGGTAAGCATTTTTGATTTGGGCTTTAGGAGGAGGAAAGGAGGGGAGATTGTTTCAGATCGGGGGAAGTGGTAAAAGCTTTTACTTAACTACAAGCACATGAATATGCTCACAGAAATCACTGGAAGTGCAATATACCTGCCGGAGGCTTTAGTACTCTTCCCAGCTCAGTCATTCCACAGTGCAAGTACCACAATTCCCCACCTGTAAAACATGGCAAGCAGCACTTTCTTCCTTTATACAGTGTTAGGTGCCTAAAACGGGCCCACAATAGCCAAGCAACATTACTAACTGCATCCATAAACTCAGCAGTAAGTTCGAGCAATTTACAGAATCAATGTCCTTCAACATGAGAAATGGGTAGAAACGGAAAAAAGAAAACTGAGTATAAATTGGCCATTTGAAACATACCTGATGTTAAAAAAAAAAATGAACCCGGTGATCTGACCGCAAGCACTACTTTGATCCCATATTTTTAACATGTTTGTTATCATATAGAGGAGGAGAGACTGAAAGGAGACTGAAACTAAGGAAAGGGCTCCAAGTGATTTCAAACAGTATTAGACAAGACCAGCAGAACCTGTTGCACCAAGATAACAAAGTGTTGGTATGCAGTTCAAAAATGTCTGCTACAGGATGCACAGTCAGTGGCAATTTCCAACACAAGGTCAATCTGTGTCAAATATACCCTTACTGTTATTTGAAGATCTTCCCCAAAGTTCAGACTTGAGAGCTTAAGGGTTATTCCTGCAGCACCCTGACACCTTGTTCCTCCTGTGGGATCCAGACCAAGGTGCTAAGCACTTTAGCGTTACATTAGTTAAAGAAGAAAATGGGATTACTCAGAATAATACCTGTAATACATAAGCAGGAAGAAACCTAAAAAAGGTAGCAAAAAGGCTGTGAAACACCAAGCAGGAAAAGCACCTGACTTTCAGGTGGGGGGGAGGGGTGTTGTCTTGTCAGAAAAGTCTGTTCCTCTTGTTTAAAATAGGGGAGCTCAGGTGGACAGGAATTGCCCATTGCTGGGCATCTGCTACATGGTTATATTTGATGGTGCTGAGTCAGAAGGAATCAAATCCACTGAGGAACGGTCTTTTTAATTTACAGAAAATGCTAATACTTGCCATAATGGCCAGATCATGTTGATCTACTGGTATCCATTCTGTAAATGAAGACTAATTAAACATTTGCTGAAGCAGAATGGTTCTGTTTTGGTTGCTCACGTGCTTAAAATTTGCTATCTGTTATTAGTTTGCTGAATTGCCATTGCATGCAAAATGAACTGAGGCAGCAGTTTCATTTGGGCTGTCATTTCCCTTCCCTCTCTGTGGCCCTAGTATAAATCCAGTGCAATTTAAGATTGCTTGGATTTATGCTGATGAGTATAAGATTGATTGAATTCAACAAAGTGCTTTACACACATATCAAGTCTATCTTGTGCTCCAGTCACACTTCCTCTTCTCCATCAAATCCCAAATCACAAGCTGAACCTCCCTTACAATGCTGGCACATCTTAGAAAGCTGTCATGTTACACCAGAGAATTGAGGTTACAGATTTTACACTACAAAAACTTTTCCATGGTTATAGCTTTATTGTCTTAAGTAACTGTTTTTCTTATTTCCTTTTTCTTTTTGCTGCTTCTGTTGAGAAAATAAAAAAGGAATACAGAAACTTGAAACATGAACTAAACCTTCTCTAGATGATCAAATGACGAGAAAAGTCATGCCAAGAGACGGGAAGAAGAAAATCAGATGCTGGGCTCGAAGAGAAGGATCTTCTGATCAACTAGACAAAAGGTAGGACCCAAGAGTCACAGATGATTTTGTTTATTATTTCTCCATAGCAAATGTCTGCACACAGAAGAATACTCTAAATATAAAGAACATGGGGCAAAAAGGTCTCTTGAAAGAAACATACCGGTCACAAATCCCCCAGATGAGAGACTGCAGCAACGAAATGAATTAATCTGGGACCCACTGTTGCTTCTCACTGAGCTATGGGGATTTGACAAGGGAAGTAATGGGAGGCTTAGTGGGTGAATGGGAGGATTCCAGCCACCAGGGCCACGCTGGGGAGCTCAGCCCCCTCTCCACTCAGCACAGGCAGTGGGAAACTCAATACCCTGACTGGGGACTGCCCGAGCTTGTTTTTCCCTTGTGTGGAAAACACATAGGGCATGGTCTGTCCTGAAGAAATTAGAGACTGGGAAGACCAATTAAGTCATTCAGTTTGACTCCCTGAGGCCAATTCAAAGACTGCTCTCTCTCCTAGATGCTCTATTGTGGTTTTTTTCAGTGCAATTTTAAAAGTCCCAAGTGACAGTGCTTTCATTATTTCCCTGAGGACACTACTCCACAATCCAATATATTTCACTGTCAAGAAGTTTTTCTTGAAATTCCTCTTAAAATTTCACTCTTGATTTCCTTCCATTTACTTAGTTGTATATTGATTTTTAGCTATACTAAAAAATTCAACTTTGCTTTTAAAATGTTGATGGAATGTCACAATATCCTGTCTTTATCATTGTTTTGCCAAAATGAGTTTTATTACTTTTTTTTTTTGTTTTTTTTTTTTTTTTTTTTTTTTTTTTTTTTTTTTTTTTGTTCAGTCCCTTCCTAAATTATGTTGATCCTCCCTGGGCACCTTTCCCATACACAGTGTATCTGCTGTATGATCCAGTATTCCAGATGATGGCTCTCGCACAACTTTGATGCATAAGATATTTCCCCTGCCTCTGCAACACATTGACTGTTGAGGGTGGTTTTGTTTAACTCATGTCAGCTCGCACCTGAACTGCATGCCTAATTTCTCTGCCCAGTCTCACCAGTGAGTGTCTGGCATCAGCACCAGTCCCCAGTCCTCTTTCCTTCTGTGTTTGAAATTATATCTCCCAGTGTCCATCAGATCATATATTTTCTAAAATATCATAATTTATGCTCATTTTTTTCTGTACTAGATTTCCCAGTATGAAGTAATGCATATTTGTAATAGCAGTCTCATCACATAATTTTCATGGACAGGGTCTTTCTCTATGTCCAGTGGTGTAATATGCAGGATGTTAATAACTCCCTACTTCATTATTCATCATTACACTTTACTATTGTCTTTTACAACTTTTGGTATATGCTACACTTTCTTGTGTATCTCAGTTAGGTTTTAGAAAAATATTTCAGGCTGTACATTGTTAAGAATGCAGACAAATGTAAGCACATCCAAATAAGGCAATAAAAAATTCTACAGTTAAACTGATATCTTTTTTTCTAAATTTCTTTTTCTTTTAGAAATGTGAAGCATTTTCAAGGATTCCTCTTTTTTAATAATTGTTATATGTACCATTCTGCTCAAGGTTTTTGAATGTTCTCCTATCCCATGTGTATTTCAAGAGTAGTTGATATTTAGGTAGCAGCATTATTAGGTAATTCAATTATTATTCTAAGCCATACTGTCATCTAGACTTGTAAACTTGGAGGGAATGATGTTTTCCTAGATTTTTTTCATCCTTCATAGGAAATGTTATGTTGAAAACAAACAGTTTTTCCCTGCTAGTTTTATGAAGTCCTTTCCTGCATTCATGCATGGAACCAGTGCTGATCCATTGAGCACCACAGGAAAAATCTTATGTATGGCAGCAGTAGATGCCTGAATGATCCTGATTATTTGCACAGAACAAGGCATCCATATGTCACTGTTTAAGTCCAAATGAAGAAATTGTCAAGAAGAAGATAAAGTCACCCAGATTTGCCAGCCTGTCTTATTCTAACAAAACCCTGCTTTGGCAAAATGTCTTTCTGGACAGAGGGTTCATAATCTCTTATGACAGTCACTGGAGATAGACTGTGTCAATATGAAGGACTTTACCTTTTATAAATGCCATCTGTATTATGAATGTTAATTTGAAGGTGACATAATTTTCTTGCAAAACCCATTAGATTTTTATGCTCTTGGCAAGCAGCTCTGCTTTGATGATTAGATATAGTAACTCTTCTGTTAGCAAGGAACCTTAAATATTTGTCTCGGCTCTGTAGCCAGACATGATTAAACTTAAACTCATGTTAATGATCTGACACGTCTTTCTACATTTAGCTATTTAAGCACAACAGTTTAATTATGGCTATATAATCATCAATATCTATAAAGACACATTGTGGGTAATGCTGTCAAACACGATAAGCATGCTCCTGCTCTTTCAAAGCCTTTGTGATCACACAGCATCTTTCATTCAGCATTAAATTACACTAAACCCTACTTCTTTGACATCTCTTTCTGATGAAATTTTGACATTTCAGATGTAATGATTGCTCCTCAAAAAAAGAAGTTTTCAACTCCACTGTATGTTTTCTGGAAGTTGGATATTTTTGTCTCCAGAGCGATCACAGTTATGGTCACTTCAATAAATCCTCAAACAATAACTTCAAAGCGGTGAGGGCTAAATGTGCAAGGAAATTCAGGTGTCCCAAACACTCAATATTCTTCAGTCAAGGTGGGAGCATGGGACTACATTCCATTTCTTACTGTATACAGATTTCAGATGTCTCCAGCTCTAGGCAGAAAATGTGAGAACATGCTGAGGACCTATATTTTAATTCCATCACTTAAATTTCACTTCAGGTAGCTAATTTCTTTTATGGCTTTGGCCCTGGTTGACTAATTACACAAGAGGGAGGAAGGAAGTATTACCCTTATTTTACAAATGTGGAATCCACTACAGAGAGATTAAATGCTTGCCTAAGGAAATGTTAGAAACTTGAGGCAGAGTCAGGAAGATGCATTTAAGCTGTTCTTCAGATCTGCATCTCCTTAGTCTCTGATTCCAGTGTCTTAACAAAAACGCCTTTCTCCCTCACTTGTCTCAGCGATGTCAGCTCAAAAATGCTCTAAACTGGACATGTTGAGACGATAGACCGTAACTCCATTTGCTTCCTTAGTTATTTTGTTTGTTTGTTTGTTTAGGTGGTTTTTTTTCACATTTTCTAGTGAAGTGGCTAATTCTTCTCTTTTATGTACGTTTTCATACTGTGACAATCCCCCGTTTTGCAAGTGCCATTTAGTAAAGCCTTGAGCAACATAGCTAACATCTGTCACAGGCTGTTTGTATCTTCCTTGTCTCCCCAGGGAAGGAGTGCTGTTTCAGTGTGATTTTTGCAAATGTGTGTGCTGCCAGGTATTTTTGTCTGAGGAGGCGGGTGAAAGTGCACCTTGCCCTGCCAGCCATGGTAGTGAGGTTATGGTAGTCTCTTTTCTCCCGGGGAGCCTGCTGCGGGCAGGGCTGACTCTAACCCTCTTGCCAGCACACGCAAAATTTTGTGTTTCTCTGCTGGAGTGGCGTTGTCAGAGCTGGGCTGCTCCAGGTGCGGGAAAGGAAGGCAGGGAGGGCAGATTTGGAAAGCAGATGCAAGGGAGGCCTCAGAGGGCTGGCATGTCTCCTCAGGGAGAGGTGTCAGGGGAACAGAGAGCAATTGCTGACCTCACTCTCTGGCTGCAGCTTTGACTCCCACAGGTGTGGCACAGACAGAGTGGGCAGCATGGCTGTGGTGACTTTGCTGCCAGTAGAACCTCTGCCCAGGCCTTTCTCCCAACCACCCTGGCTCCAGTCTTTGCCTGTCCTCCAAGCAAACTCCGGACATTCTAGCACATCAACAGTGGTTGCTCTACCATCTCCCAGATGGAAGTACAGCTGCGGGGCCATGGACCTCAGGAGCAGCCACAGCCCTTTAGTGCTTACAGGCTCACTCATGGAATTTGGGATGTCCATACCCTGGAGCCAATGGGATCCAGATAATGCCTCTGGCTTTTAGGTGGCAGAGTTTAGGAAACACATTTAGGTAGGACTGGAACTGTGGACTCTTTAGAATCAAATGCACCCCATCAAGTGTAGCTCCCTGCAAGCCTACGGACCACTCACACAAAGTTTGGCCAAGCTTGTTCTCTTTTCGTAGAATATCTCAGGTTTAGTTATAGGGTGTTTTCTAATGAAATATAGCTTTATTTCTAAACTATCCATCCACCTCTCTTTTGGCCCAACCACTTCTGTGATGCTACCTCCATCAGACCTGACACTGGCTTTTGCTAGCTTCTGGATAAACTTAGAGCTATAAGGCTGGATGCCAGCTGGCCAGAAATGAGGTCTACAATGTAGATTTCCTCAGCACTGGACTAACAGATGGTCAGAAAGAGGAGGCCCCTCTGTTTGAGTGTTGCACAGGCAGCTGCCCTCAGGAGTGGCACCAGCTGTTGAGCATTTTCTTTCCCAGGCTGAGGAGGGGCCTGGGTCACTTCTCGGGGCTCCAGTTGTAGCTCCTTGAGGGTGTCTGTTACTAACTGAGCTGGATGAAAGTACTGAATTCAACCAACATAGGTGGGCTGTTCACTGCTGAGTGGGAAGGAGCTGGTCTATGCAGCTTGGAAATCTCCCTGAGTATGCATGATCTTATTGGCAAAGTAGAATTGGCCCTTGCCTAGAATTCAGCTTGGTTACGTGCCATGGTCATCCAAGTCTGATGAAGTATTTTTTCAGGGTGTTCAGCAATCTGGGGCACGATTTGACATTTTCTTTAGAGGTCAATGAGAAGCCTCTCTTGGCTTATTCTTCCACATCCATCTTAACACTTTCCTTCCTGCCCTCCTGGTTCTCTCCTCCAACTGTGACTTCTGCTAGACCTTCAGTGTGGGGTGCCTGCAATGATGAGATGCAGACGAGCCAAAGCTAATCCCAAATTTACCTTATTGTTTTCTTTCTGTATAGGAACATCTTCCAAATGCCTGTAAGCAAGCTGAAAATGGTAATCTGCACAGATCTAGCCTCTCCATAATTCAGGTTGATCAAATAAATCTCAGCAGACTGAAGCAGAGACCTACAGGATTAATGTTGTGATGCCACAGAAGTTTTCCTTCTGCTTGTTAGGAAAAAGGTACACTGACGTTTCTGTCACTGATAAATTGGCCCAGGTGTTCTTTCTAATATGAATTACATCAAAGCTTGGTACAGAAAATATGCTGTCTCCATTACATGATTTTGGAAAAAAAAATTTTTTTTTTGAGGCAGAGGTTTTATAATTGAAAAAAAAGTCCACACAGCAGCATTGTTCATCATTCCCTGTTGAACCCTCAAGCTGACTCTTGGAAGATAACAGCAGGTTATAGGCAGACTAAACTGGGTCCCACTGTAACCAGTAGTGAGCCTGATGCTGACTTAGGCAGTATGTCAGGAATACTTCTGCAGACCATCACCACAGAGTAGCTGTCCCCCTAGACAGCTGTGGCTCTGGGGAAACACTGTGGTAAGGGAACTTTTATGTCAAAACCCAGTTACGCCTAGAGAAATACAATAGCTAATTTTCAAATAAGCTCAAATAAAGGCATAGTTAATTTCTCA
The DNA here is from genome assembly GCA_013397975.1 of Machaerirhynchus nigripectus. Classification (NCBI taxonomy): domain Eukaryota; kingdom Metazoa; phylum Chordata; class Aves; order Passeriformes; family Dicruridae; genus Machaerirhynchus; species Machaerirhynchus nigripectus. The sequence continues at coordinate 324,042 of VZRQ01003548.1, read as the reverse complement.
CTTGTTTCACCATTGCAATTTGGAAAAATAGAAGTAAATTCTGAGGTCTGACTGATTCAGAAACTGGCAGCTCTGTTAGTGTAGCAGAAATCTATACTACAGGCACTTACTTCTCCTTTCCTCTTTATTCCTGTCACCTCTGCCATTGGAATCAGATACTCTCCAAATTGAAAACAGGTATCTGATCCAGAAGAGCGCATTTCCCATTAAATGCAATGAATCCTGATGCAACCTGATTGGACACAAATGAACTGCAGAAAATGAAGGAAAAAGGCCAGTTTGCAATGTAGGTGCAGTCCTTTAATATATCTAACTGAAGACCCAGGTGGCTGCGGAAAAAAGGCCAATCAACTGCTATTACTGCAAGTGCTCAGCAAACCTAAATGCCTTCCAGAATTTCCATCATTAAGTGTGAAGAATCTGGATCAGAATCAGTTCTTTACTGGAGCTGTTTTTTTAATAAGGACTGATACTTTTTCAGAAGGGAGTTTGGGGTTTTTTTTCTTTTTGAAGAGCATTTCTGCCCTGTAATATGGGCTTGACCCAGTTACCACTGACAGTAGTAAAAGTCAGCCATAGCTGTGTGAATACAAGAGATATGCTTATGCCCAAGAGAGGCAGTGGGAGTTGGATCAGGCCCCATGTGTGTGAAAACAGGCCACAGAGAATCTATTGCTTTAATTGCCTCCTAAAAGATTGACATGGTCTAATTTGCTTATGGTTAAACACAATAATTTATGATGAGCAGGATGATTACCTTAAGCATTCAGCACCAATTACTAAACCTTCTCTTACCCCACCTCACACCCTCCAAATATTATTTTACTTAATTCTGTTCATAACAACAGGAACATTTTCAATCCCTCAGAATATCCCTTTGCTTGAAAAAAAAAAAAAATCATTAGCTAATCAAATTCCTGGGTAAAACTCTATATTGCTTCCCACATACACATTCTATATTGAGGTGCAGCGTGCTCTGACCGTCACTACAATTTGCTGTGTTTAATGGTTGGAATATTTCACCTCCCTGTTAAATATCCCTTTGCCCTTTGTTAAGTTTGTTGCCTGGTAAATTGCATGTCTAGCTTTGAAGCTTATGTTGCTGCACCCCTGCTGCTTTAGCTCCTTATCTCCATAGGATTTGCTGTAGCACACACAGCCAGTGGATGAATTTGCACATATTTGCAGTGCCGAGCCTTGACTTTTACTGCTTGAATGTAAATGAAAAAAAGAAGGAAAAAAAAAAAAAAGAAGTCATTTCCTCTTCATGATCAGCAATTCATCATCACTAAACCACTGGGAGGAAAACAGTTATCAGCTTCCCATTTTAGGTTATAACTTCAAAGCAAACCTTTGATTTGAATGCCTGACTCTGAATGCTGGGGAAAGGAGGGGGAAAGACAGTGGGGAAAGGAGGGAAGGAAGTAGGAGGGCCTGGACAATCACCTTGTGGTGGTGACAGCACCCACCATCATGGAGAGAAAAACAGCTTGCTAAGGTACCAGAAAGGCCACTGGTTTCCCACTTGCCTTGTTTATGCTCATTCAGGAATTAAAGGAGGCACTGCAGGAGTCCATATTCAAATCCATCCTTACAGTCAAAACTTACTCTGATTCTTGTGGAAATGATCTGCCTTTAGGGTATTAAATACTTACCTAATAAGTAAATGGAAAAAAATGCGTTTTCACAGACTTCTGGAAGACTGACTGCATTGTACCCTCTAGCTTGGTTTTTTTTTTTTTTCATTTGGAGCAGTTAAATTCAGCATCCATTCATGGAGATACATATTTTTGACAAATTTCAATTAAAATCGTAGACATTCTGTGTCATAAACAGCCTGTTTTATTGCTATGTTTTTAGAGTAAGGTAGAGAATTTAATTCCCTGCAGAGCTTGTTTAAAGGCTTTAAGTGCCTGCCTGAGCCCAGATCCATCTTACAGAAACCTGTTTTTCTGCTTGTTATAGAGCAGCCCTTTGTGAGCTCCTTCACTTCCTCCTTTTCTGCCTCTCTCATTCTCTCTCCCTCTTTTTAAAATTTTATCATTCCATGGCCAGCCTACTTAAGGCTGTTTACAGTACTGATACCTTGCTGCATTAGTACTGCATTGATTAGGGTTGAAAATAATCTCAGGAAGTCATGCGTAACTCCCACTCCTTGTCCTTTCTGCCATGTAAGCACATTCTTTTTGCCTGAATGAAAGGAGAATGTTCTGTACACAAGCTCTTTCCAAGCCTTGGAAATGTTCTGCATAGGTGCCTTAGAGGACTTTCGTTGGCCTATTTTTGTGTCAGTCTCCTGAAACTATCATATATCAAAAGCTATGTTATTCCTTCATTCAAGTCCATTGTACTACCAAAAATACTGCTTAATCCATTTCCTCTGATGGGAGGAAGTGGGCTGTTGATTTTTGCAATGTGCATGCTATTCGCACGCACTAGGTTGTTCAGTAAAAATCCCTATTAAAAGACCCTTAATATACATGATCTGGAAACACCTTTGCAGAAATCTCCCAGGCCTTTAAAGACAGCATGGAGAGCCTGATTCCTCAGAGTGTTTTTTCATTTGTTTCCATCAAAGCGCAACTCAGTGCCAGATTACATTTTACCACAGTGTTTATTTCTACAGTTAGCAGATACGCCTAATAAGACATTGGCAAGGTTTAGACTTTAAATCACAGCCCATTCCAAACCCTAAGCTGCCTATTTAGGATCTTCACCCATTTCTGTACAATCCCACCTTCAGTGGAGCAGCACCTAATCCTCTCCTTTCTCAGCAGAACATTCTTTTTGGCAGGAGGGTGTGAGGGGTAATTAAGGGGCCCAGCCTCCAGCTGTATTGTCGGTAGTCCTTTATTTGCAGCCTGCTGCTGCTGTGCTCAGCAGAAGGAGGGATGCTCTGTCCGAGGGATGCACTGCCCCAGCGACGCTCTGGGACTGGGGCTCGACCCCCCTTCCACCTGCCACAGAAAGGCAAGAGCTCCCCCTGCGCTCTGAGTGCAGACTGTGTCCTCCAGAGAGGATCTCTCCTGCTTCCCTTGAAACCCACGGTGTCATTTTAATCAGGTAGTTCTCTCTGTGTAAGGGTGACAAGTCATAGCTGGCATAAACAGGGCCTAAAACTATGTATCTGCCACTGGCAAACAGGAAAAAGGGAAAGAAGAATTGCCGTTTTGCTAGAGCCATTTGAAATTAGTGGGGTCATTAAAAGCTTTTATTCAAATAAATAAATTCATAAAATTGCCTAGAACTCAATAGTGCAGGATGTCTAATCAATAGTAATTCATTTTCAGAATTGCCGTCTGTTTCACAAGCCAGGAATTGCAAGAGGTAAATCATGACAAACACTGCACGCACAGACAGGATCCATTATATCACAGCAGGGGTCACGCTGGAATCACTTCATCTGTTTTTAAGGTTTGAAAGCCCAGGATGCAGCGGATTTTCAAACAGGCCCATCTGTGTGATATTTGTGGCCACAGATCTCTGGTTTCCCCACCGACGGTGGTAACTAAATCTCTGTGATGTACTCCATGCCACGGGCTGGATTATTTGCATTAGGAGTAATCTTCTGGTGACTCTGCAGGTGTCTGTACCCAGCAGAATGAATTACAGGGCTGTGCCTAAGCAAGTTTTTTCTGAACAGTATTTCGGCTTGAAAGTTATTAGAATGGGTAGCTGAACTTTTGGAAGTGTAGCCTGTACCCTGTGCTATAATTAAGGACTAGCTTCTCATGCAAGAGGGGCAAAGCTGGAGTGGGGCCACTGTTTCTCCATATATTTTTTTTCTGAGCTTTCTGAATAACAACAAAAAGGGTAAATGCACGTAACTGGAATTTTCTGACAGCAAATTCCAATTCATTTAAAGTCCTGCTTTTAATTCTGTCCATAGATGACTGTGAGAAATTCACTTTTACAGCTTGGAGGCATTCCACCTGGAAAAAACTAGCTCTGGAAAATGAAATTTCCATCTGTTAAAAACTGGGAGGGAGTGGAGGGGGCAGGGCAGGGAATAAATGATGGTCTATGTAGATTAGGGCCAACATTTTCAAAAACAGGAACTAAAGTTAGCCTTGTGTATTCATACTCAGACACAAATAAATATATAGTGCTTTGGGAAATTGTGCTAAGCCTCTGCTAGCTCTGCTTGTTTAACCTGACCTCGTCATTTCAGGCCATAGTCAGCTGCCCAAATGTGGATGAGAGAGAAACTCATGCTCATCCTTTTCTGTGACAGCGCTGACCCATGTCCCAGGGAGCGGAGCCTGTGTTTCTCTCGTCCTGCAGAGAAGTGCCAGTCCAGGCTAGAGCCTGTGGATCTGTTCATGGATAAAGGTTAAAAACTCCAGTCTGCTTTGATGTCCAGAGGGCAGACTTTGACCTGTTTGGGAGACTGGTTTTACCAGTCCCTTGGGAGGCAGTCTTGCAGGGCAAAGGAGTCCAGGAAGGCTGGACATTCTTCAAGAAGGAAACCCTAAAGGCACAGGAGCAGGCTGTCCCCATAGGCCAAAAGTTGAGCCAGAGGGGAAAAAGACCAGCCTGACTGAACAGAGAGCTTTGTCTGGAACTCAGGAGAAAAAAGGAAAGATTGTGACTTTTGGAAGAGGGGGCAGGCCACTCAGGAGGACTACGAGGATGTTGTGAAGTTATGAAGGGAGAAAATTAAAAGGGCCAAAGCCCAGCTGGAACTTAATCTCACTACTGTCATAAAAGACTATAAAATATGTTTCCATAAATACCTCAGCAACAAAAAGAGGGCTAAGGAGAATCTTCATCCTTTACTGAATGCAGAGAAAAACAGAGATGAGGAAAAGACCGAAGGCACTTAATGCCTTCTTTGCCTCTGACTTTATTATAGAGACCAGTTGTTCTCTGGGTAACCAGTCCCCTGAGCTGGAACACAGGAAGAGGGAGCAGAAAGAAGACCCCAAATCCAATGGTAAATGCTCAGTGACCTGCTACACCACTTAGACATGTTCAAATCTATGTGGCCAGATGAGATTCACCCAAGGGTACTGAGGGAGCTGGAGGAAGTGCTCACTTTCCATCATTTATCAGCAGACCTGCTATCTATGTGAAGGGCCCTAAGGAGGATCCAGAGAGCTATAGCCCTGACCTTGATGCCAGGGAAGGTCATGGAGTGGATCTTCTTGAGTGCCACCACACAGCACTTACACAACAGCCAAGGGATGAGGCCCAGCCAGCAGGGGTTTATGAGAGGCAGGTCCTGCTTGACCAGAGGTGCTTGTTTTGGCTAGGGTAAGGTTAATTTTTTTCACTGTGGCTGGTATGGGATGGTGTTTTGGATTTGTGCTGAACAAATTCATTGATAATATTGTTGATAATGTAGAGATATTTTTGTTATTGCTGAGCAGGGCTTGCACAGAGCCAAGGCCTTTTCTGCTTTCCATACTGCCACACTGGCAAGGAATGTGGGGGTACTTGGGAGGTTGGGAGGAGACACAGCCAGGACAGGTGACCCCAACTGACCAGAGGGATATTCCAGACCACATGACATCATGCTCAGTATATGAAGTGGGGGGAAGAAGGAGGAAAGGGAGGACACTTATAGTGATGGCATTTGTCATCCCAAGTGACCATTACACGTGATGGGGGCCTGCTCCCCTGGGCATGGCTGAACACCTACCTGCCCATGGGAAACAGTGAATGAAATCTTTGGTTTTCTTTTCTGGTGTGCAAGGCTTTTGCTTTTCCTATTAAGCTGTCTTTATCTCAACCCATGAGTTTCCTTGCCTTTACCCTTCCAATTCTCTACCCGATTCCTCTGGTGGGAGAGTGAGTGGGCAGATCTGTGGGGCTTGGCTGCTGGCTGGGGTTAAACCATGACACTCACCTAATCTCCTTCTGTGACTTGATCTCCTTTTATGGCTTAGTGGGTGGGAAAAAGACTGTGGATTTTGTCTACCTAGAACTCAGTAAAGCCTATGACATTGTCTCTNACCTGCCCATGGGAAACAGTGAATGAAATCTTTGGTTTTCTTTTCTGGTGTGCAAGGCTTTTGCTTTTCCTATTAAGCTGTCTTTATCTCAACCCATGAGTTTCCTTGCCTTTACCCTTCCAATTCTCTACCCGATTCCTCTGGTGGGAGAGTGAGTGGGCAGATCTGTGGGGCTTGGCTGCTGGCTGGGGTTAAACCATGACACTCACCTAATCTCCTTCTGTGACTTGATCTCCTTTTATGGCTTAGTGGGTGGGAAAAAGACTGTGGATTTTGTCTACCTAGAACTCAGTAAAGCCTATGACATTGTCTCTCAGTGTTCTCCTGGAGAAACTGGCTTCCTATGGTGTGGATGGGTGTACTCTTTACTGTGTGGAAGAAATGGCTGGATGGCCAGGCCCAGAGAGTAGTGGGGAATGGAGTTAAATCCAGCTCATGGCTGGTCACAAATGGTGTTTCCCAAGGCTCAGTACTGAAGCCAGTCCCCTTTAATGTCTTCATTGATGACCTGGATGAGGGTATCAAGGGCACCCTTGATGCCTTGAAGTGGCCACCTGAAAACAGAGGCCAGACAAGAATAAGAGAATAAAAGCAGGTATTTATTTGATGGGCCTTCAAAGGTACACCTTGGGAGTATAAAGCCTCCGAGGGGCTCCACCCAAGATGGACGCTGGGTCACGGGTTCTTCACACCTTTCTAAGTTTGGTCCATTTGCATATCGGGGTCAATTCTCCAATTATAATTTCAGGTAGTGATGTAATTACCCCAAGTTTGCTCCTCCTGTCAGGGGGTTTAATTTACACATTTTGGGGCCTGGGACAACAAGGTGTCCTTGAAGTGCAAACCTAGGGAGGGTTTGTTATGTCTAACCAGCATGAGAGAACAGTAGTTAATAGGCCACACGAAACTTCAGACACCCTCAGTTCACAGACAACACCAAACTGGGCAGGGGTGTTGATCTGACGGAGGAAAGAATGTGGACAGACTGAATCAATGGTCTGAGGCCAGTTGTGAGGTTCAACAAGGCCAAGTGCCACGTTCTGCACTAAGATTACAACAACCCCAAAAGTTATTACAGGCTGGGGACAGAGTGGCTGGGAAGCGACTAAGTGGAAGAGGATCTGAGGNAGAAAGACATTGAGGAGCTGGAGCATGTCCAGAGAAGGGCAATGGAGTTGGTGAAGGGTCTGGAGCACAAGTCTGATGAGGAATGGCTGAGGGAGCTGGGGGTGTCTAGCCTGGAGAAAAGGAGACTTGAGGGAGACCTCATTGTTCTCTACAATTGCCTGAAAGCAGGGTGTAGCCAGGAGGGGGTTGGTCTCTTTTCCCAAATGGCAGGAAATAGAACAAGAGGAAATGACCACAAGTTGTGCCAGGAAAGGTTAAAATTTTAGGAAAAATTTCTTCACCAGCAGGGTTGTCAAATACTGGAACAGGCTGCCCGGGGAAGTGGTTGAGTCACCATCCCTGGAGGTATTTGAAAGACCCATTGGTGTGGCAGTTAGGGACATGGTTTAGTGCTGGACTTTGCAGTGCTGGGTTAATGGTTGGACTTGATGATTTCTAAGGTCCTTTCCATCCTGAACTGTTCTATTATTCTGTGATTCTATATGTCTGTGTTGAAAGTCTGGCTGGCTATATTTCCTCTAACAGCAGCTTCCACAGGAAAATTACAAACCCACAAATTTCTGCTTCGTGTTTTAATTGTCTACAATACATTGCTGGGAGCCACAGTGAGTTTTGTAATTGGCACATGTAGCTGGTACTGAAAGACCAAAGTAATGGCAAGTCCAATTTAGCCCAGGCCACTTAGCACAAAATGACATTCTGCTAATCCTCCTGAAACAACCACGTCCAAAATGTCAAGGGACCTGACTGTGCTTTCAAACCCTTGCGAACAGAACATTATTTATTTTTAAATGTTTTTTGACTGCAGCTACTCCTATTTTCTCTGGTTGTCTCTTGTCTAAGAAAGACATAAGATACAGCCAACGCTGAGCGTTTGCTCCCTGTAAATGTGGGGTTTCTAGGGGCTGATGATGAGGCCCTTGTCTTTCTTTCATCCCACCTTTGTGAACTGATGTTTCATTATACTTTGTACAGTTTCTTTTGTTATTGTGTTCCTGTGTTTATCATGTATTTACCGTCTCATGCTTTCCAGGTCTAAAGTATCACTAGAAAAAGTACCTGCATCTACCTAAGCCTATCTTTAATTTTCCCCAGGTGAAAAGCCTCATGGAGAACAGCAGGGCAGAACAGAGGAGCTGTGTTCTCACTGAAGTGTGCACAGAGCATGACATCACCTGGGCTGTAACTTCTGAGGGGATAGATTCGTGCACTGATAGATTCATCTTCTGCAGCAAAACTACTAACCTAACCTTCCTGAGCAAGGATTGAACACAATGGCTCCAAACCGTACTGCAAATAATTCAGCTTTCCACTGATGCAAGGGAAGTACAACTGAGCTCCATGAACACTCATTATATCACACTCACAATGTGTAGGTGTGCGGGCACATTAGTGTCCCTGCCTATGCCCGTTTTTTCAGGAAAGCTGCTCTCACCCAGGAAGGATGCTTAAAACTTCTCAAGTTTTATCACGATTTTTCATCTGTGGCTCTTGTAGATACAAAAACTAACACACAAGAGGAAATCCTGACCCACAGAAGCTCTTTTCCCACACCATTTCTAGCTTGGAGGACAAGTAAAGCAGCCTGATTTATGATCCTAGATTTGTAATAATCTTGTGCTGCTTAGCCAAGAGATTACATCCCATCAGGTATCCTCTGGACTTGCATGAAGCATATATTCTGCAGTTTGGTGGGTTTTCTGCTGTTTGCCTTTGGCTGTAAGCATTTGGCATGATCTAAAAGTTCAACATTTTCTCCTAACACCAGATTTCACAAAGACCTTGCAAACACTTCCCTGAGACCACGACCTGAAAGTCAGGCATGGCAGGGTTTCCTCCACTGTGGGATAGGACTTTCCCATGGGACATTTTTCTGCAAAGCCTGGGCTGAAGCATGCATTGGTCTGCAAAATGGGAGTTCCACTCCTGTACTTTAATGATTTTCTTCTCTAAAGGGTTAGTGCCCTGCCAAATGACTTACAGTATTCTTTCTCACTTTGAAGCTGTAAGGTGCTGGAAACAAAACAAGACTGCAGGTTTAACAAGACTGCAGCCACAAATGTACACAGAAATCAGGGGAGGATGATTGTGATCAAGGAGAAAGAATGGGTGAAGAAAAAGGAAGAGAAAAGGAAAAAGGGAACCAGAAGGATAGGCATAGACACTGCAAAATTGAAACTCAGCTTCCTTGTGCTTGCGTAAAGACATTAGGTAGAACAATGTCCTCTTAACCCAAGTGCCTGAAGAAAGATTGTTCTCTGTCAGTCCTAAATGTTGAGGACATAAGAGAAGGCAAGCTGCTGTCTTACTCCACTGTCTATTATCCTTCTGGTCCAATCTTGTTTTGATTTGCATTACTTTTGCCCGAGTTTTTCTCTGAAAGAAGATATCTAAAGATACATCACAAAATAGTTGTGGCTTTACGTTTTTGCATTGTCAAGGCACAAATGGCTGTTCCACAAAGATTTAGGTAGAAATCTTTTATCTCTCCCTTCCCCTGCAGTAGTTTGAGACTCGCAGCAGATGCCAAATAGGCACAAACAAAATGTGTGAAATAGTTTCACTGGTGTGACCTTGCACTGTAATCAAAGAATGAGGAGGGGATAGAATCAAATAATGCAATACTGATGAAATCACTGTAGACAGACACACAGTATAAATAAACCAAACTGTAGCTGAACTAGCGCCCTGTACATAAATACCTGTCCATCTGAAGAAAATATGAGTAGCCACAAGAACTTTGCATTTCAAAGCTACTTCTTATTTTAAAGGTTGCACTTGCTGGAGTGCCATAAATACAAAGCTAGCTGTGTTTTGAGCTGGAACAAGTACTAGCCTATGAATACCAAGTGGTCTCAAGACACCTGGTGGCTTATGCAGCTGATTGCTAGGGGAAGACAGGATATTTTCCATCTAAAGTGAGGGAATGAATGAAACAGAGAGCTAGCAATGCACAGAACAGCCAGTTCGGTAATCGGAGGTGGAAAGGGACCTTGACATACTCAGTAAACTTCAACCTGGAAAGCTTTCAGAAAGCCACAGTCTGTTACTTTGGAAGCAGCAGGGTATTTTTGATGATAATAAAGGTTGGATGTAGGCTGCAACAGAGATATTGGCACATTGCTACAATATCCAACACTAATGTAGCCACTTCTTACTGAATCTTGACATTATTGTCGAATGTTTCATGGCACTCGCAATTGGGTCACGATGATGAAAACAGCTCTTCATACAAAGGCTCTCTATGACTGGCATAAAATCAAATATTTAGTTATCTGTCTTCCATTATATACTGAAACATATTATATTTATGATGTAATGAAATATTCAGGCTTAATGCTGAGACACTTATATCTTAGTCTTAGAATTCTGCGAGCTCCTGAAAATGTACTTTGCATAGACAAGATGTATATTTCATATAAAAAGATGTGCACTGAAATATTAATAATATTTCCCTGAACTCTCTGCATTGTATTCTGTAGAATATGACATACTTAAATGCACTCATTACATCTGGAAGTTTACCAGCTTCCACTAAAATGTGCTGTATCACTTGTCTTACTTATGTCATCCATGGTCTGTCACTCTCATTTGAGCCTAAGCCCATCCCAGCTTTTCTGCACTTTGCCCAGTTACCCCAAATCATGTGCTCATCTCTAAGAAAAACCTCTGAGAAACAAGGTTCATTCTATGCCTGTCTCTGAAATGTACTTCTTCTACCACGCACAAACAAATCTTTCCAAAAGTGCCTTTTTTTTTGACTATAATGCTTGCTGTTCAGCTTTTCTGACAAGCAATGAAGATTTCCCTTTTCTCTTCCATTCAGTTCACTAAAAAAAACTGATTGTGCTAGTTAACAATGAAAGCATATCAAACCAAGACAAAATGTTTAAATAGCTCTTAGCCACCACATTACAGCTAACTGAAAAGAATCTTCTTTCTAATTTATGCAAAAAAAATTGCTTAGTTATCTCAGTGAATAAAAAGAGAAGTGGGTCTTTTGTAGATAAAAACACCGTAATATGAGGTCCTTGTTTAAGGGAGAAAAGAGAGAGCTCCTCAGCATATCTAAAAATATTTATAAAATTAATTAATTTTTATAGGAGAAAGATAAAAAGGATGAGGAATTCTAGAATTTTATCACATATTATCTGAACATACACATTCCTTGTAAATTCTATCTTTGGTGATGAATTCGGTCTCCATGAATTGATGCCATGATAGATTTTCAATGAGTGTTTATTTTTCAGGGAAGTTTCTTTTTTTTTTTTATTTTTACTTTTTCTTTTCTGCAATTGCTGTCATTACATTGCTAGTGCAGAAGTTGTTATCAAATCACTTTGAAAAATGTGTTTACTCTTTCCAAAACAATTTGAGAAACTGTTTCAACATCAGTAAAATGTAAAATGCACTCACTTCAGTCGTTTCTCATTATGTTAGTTGAGTCATGGAAAATTACAGTTTTGTCCTAGTGTTTTCTGATTTGACCACAAGAGGTTTGACCAAGATGTTAAGAAGTGGTTATTGACCCTAGCTACTCAATTTAGTAGGATCTAATTTGGACACAATCTAGCCACCAGTCCTCTTCGTAACTTAGTTTAGCTGTCAAATTACCCCAGTTATTTTAAAAACTGCTGACCTTCCGGGATTTTTATTTCTTTAGTTTCATCTACTTGGCTCTGGTTTTAGAATAAAAGTTCCAGATTTGTCTTCAGTGTATTAAAACCTATGAAATTCTTTCAGAGGTGAAGGAAATGCTTTCATAAGTGTGCAACAGTAACAAATAATTACCTCTATTTTGTTTTTATTTACAGTAAATTTTAATTCTTGAAGTATTACCAACAGACTTAGATGGAAAACAGAAGTACTCTGAAAACTTGTCAAGTAACTTGGAATGTCTCAACAGAGGAGCAAAAGAGGAGGAAAGAGATTTGGAATGATAATTGACTGCTGAGTGTTACAACTCCACCATATACAAGCTTCATCTCACTGTAAAGGAAGTTTTATTGCACTATATTCCTTGTATATTGAACTATTTTGACAAAGACATTTCATAACCAGGTACACAGTGGATTCCAGAATATAATACACCAAATATGTGGCAGCTTTATAAATATTTCAGTATATCCTGCTGGTTTTTATGTAAAGTGCACGTTTTCATTAGGTAACACACTTTTCTCTTTTTTTCAGTGTATCAGTGTGGCCTCATGATTCTCCCACTGTAGCAGTTTCCAGATTTTGTGTATATCGTACATATGTTTCAGTATGCAATGTAAGTACTTGCTAAGTATTGAGATTCTTAGGGAAACCAGGTGTGTCTTCTGATGGCTTTGTATGGCTCTGTATAGGATTGTGATCTGCGGGCCTGCAGTGGTTGCAGAGATGAAGTGTAAAGGTCAAATATGATGCTAACTACATGCCCCGAAGTTAGGCCTTGCTAAAATGGAATGAGACTTGAATGTTTTTTTCATCAGTTCTCCAAGACTTGTGACATTTTCATGCATCTACCATGTTTGAAAAGATAAAGTGTGTTGATGACATCCATTAAAACTCAGTCTTGGTCATGTGCTAAAGCAATTCCTCCCAAATGGAGCCCATCCCAGTCTGTAAACCAGAAGATGCTACACTTTTTATTTTACTCTTTTTTAATATGTAAATACAAAATTAATAGCTTCTACCCACTGGGAATTCTCCACACCCATAACTGGTTTCACAGAGAGAGCTAATGATGTGCCTGTGGCACTGATGGATCGAAGCAGGGGTTAATCTTTGTATTTTGAGTGCATGCAAGAAGAGGATTGCATCTACTGCAAGGAAAATTGTTTCTCATTGATTCTTCCCCCAGTGAGTAACTAGCATGTATCATCCTTTAAAAGCAACAGATAATAATCCTCATTCTCCTAAACTCTACTGTTACATTAATTAGTTATGATAACTAAAACATTAAAGTGCAGTTATATATTTCTTCCTGACCAAATGAGTGAAAAAGAGAGTTAGCTAGCCATCATTATGCAGTTACAGAAGTGTTCTGAGGTACTCAGAGCCAAACGAGTCTGAGTCCTAATGCTGTAATTCTGACTCCATCCCCATGCCTCAAGCAAAGAAAGCTTGAAAGCTTGTGCAGTCTACACTAAACCACCAGTCTGTTACTTTCTTCTTCTCAGGAACTTATTAAAAATGCTCTCCTGTTTGAATTAAAATATATATATCTATATCTATATCTATATCTATATCTATATATATATATATATATCTCACCAGAGTCCCAATTATCAAATATGAGCAGTCACTGGGACTGCTGAACAGCCTAATTTCCCCCGATTAAAATAGAAAAGCACATTTTCCTATTTAGTGTGGCTTTAGGCCAGTGTGTATGCACTAACTTAAAGCTTCAATTTAGATGTGGTGACAAGAAGGTAAGAGCTCTGACCCTTTAGAGTTTTGGAAGAGAGGACTAACTCAGGTTAGTCACTAGTCAGGTGCACTACCTTCCCTTCTGTCTCAACTTGGAATAATAGTCTCCCTGTTTTCCTTCATTAGCGAGATCCTTCTCCTCTCATGCTGCAAAGTATTTCCTTCGCTTTGGTGTAAAAAGGGTAGCACCTCTGCAGTCATGGCAACTTGTCAGCCTTATCTCACTTGACTTAGCTTGTATGTAAAAAGTTCTTTACCCCTCTTTTAGGACAGGTCCTCCACTCACTTTTTAGTTAGTGCTAAGGGTCAAAATCCAGCCAGGTATGCTCAAGTCTACAACAACTTTTCTAATTTTAGTTCAATGGCTCAGAGATACTGGCAAACATAAATTTGAATTTTCTTCAGAAATCACTGAATTAAGATTGATTCTAATTTTTATTTCTGTGCCTCCCAGTGACTGTATCAGAGAAAACACTCTTGTCTGGACTGCTCCCAATTTATGTGTATCTCCTTACAGAATAGATATCATTCTTGCTGTGACACTTATGCTAGACATTTTCTGTATTATGCTCAGTTGTAAATGGCCTAAAAAACTGAATTTTTTTCAAGATGAGTTTAATTTAAGATCTCCTGAGAAATATCAATATCCTTGGTAAAGGACAAAGTGGTGAGCTGCAAACCTAAGTAACCCTCTAGGGATTTGACTACCTGCCTCTTTTCCTTGCTAAAAATCTGTGCACTTTTCAAACTGAAGGTTACATTAACATCACACAGAGAAAGTCAATTAATTTAACAAATTATCAATTTGTGGAGTTTCTTGAACATGCAGCAACATGTACACAAAGCAGCTCTTTGTGATCCCACAGATGTCCTGTCTTCAGTGCACAGCTTCATTAATCATGTGATACACATGTTATTGTCTAAATTGCAATGCCATTTGAGACAGGGAAAACATGGAGAAAGAAGTGTTGCTTATCCTTTGCACACTAGTGAAGATTTCAAATAAGCACAGGGTTTAAAAAGATTATCAAGTCAGTGCTGCAAACATTTAGTTTTATTCTTAAAACTACTTTAAAGCCCAAACAAAATTATTTTTTGATATTGAATATGAGCAAAAGTGAACATGCTCAGTGCTACATATCCAGTTGATGCAAGAAGGGCTGAAATCTGTAGTTACACCTCAGGAAGGCAAAGTTGTGCACCTAGGTCTGGGTTACGCCTCTAGGAAATCTAGAAAATGCTGCTAGGGTTCATGTGGTCCTGATACAGTGATGCTGCACATGTCCTCTACCTTTACTGCAATGTAGACACAAGCACTGGACAAAATTTTCCTCCTTCCTAAACAGTGAGTGAAACTCAGTCAGGGCAGAAGTACTCCTTCACACAGACTTTTACCACATCTCTGTTCTCATGGGCACTGCTGGCTGCTGGCTGTGCTGTCCATTTTCTTACACTAGACAAACGTATAAACAACTGGCTACATATAAAAGTTATTTCTGATCTATGCTGTGAGAGAGCCTTAGTAATTTGATGTGAATTGTGTAGACCCTTTTGGCCTAATTCAAGGGTATCTGTTTCTTGAGGCTAGGACCTTCTCTGTAGCACCAAGCTAGATGTCAGCACTTAAACAGCAGAGAGATTGTGACTTAAAATGTTTCCATTCCAACTACATCCCTAGCAGTCATCAGTCACTTGACTTGAATATTTCAAAATGGACTGTTATCTAATGTATCTTGTCAGAAATTCCTCATACAGCTTTTCTCAAATGTAATTCACATGTCACATGATTCACAAATTCCATAATTTCTTTGCCCAGCTACCTATAACTACTTAATTTAATATTGGACACAAGTTGACAAACATAGGAAGGATCACATTTTTATCTCTAAGAAGGTGGTGAGCAGTTTACTGCTTGAAGGACAGATAAAATTCAGAGAACTCAAGAGCAGAGGATAGCATGTATTTGCTCAGCTTATGTAAATTCTCCAAAAAGCATCTGCCATTAAAAATTTTTGGATTCCTTGTAAAATAGAGAAAAAAAAAAGAAGAAATAAACTAATGAAATGAGGATATTAGCAAACAAAAATCCTAAGCAAAACTAAAAAAAGGGTGCTAAGAAGGGGTTAAGGAGAGAGAAGTCACAGCCACAGAGTGGACAGAAAGCCCTCTCATTCAATGCAGCCATAAAATCAGTATTACAGATACCCCTAGGGAAGGAATGCTACAATTAGGATCCTTGATCTGGAAAGACCTACTGTTACTTCAATCAAGATGAAAAGTGAGATCAGAAAGCAAAAAATGTGGTTTGAAATCAACATTTTTATTGGGTTAGAGGCTTAAGGAAAGCCATTCAGCCACTTCAGGCTGAATGGTGGAAGTGACTCTGCACTGCCAGTTCAGCCCTCACTTCAGTCTGGTGCCTTATCCGAAGCTGACGCAAATTCACTAAAATTTTGTGCTGCTGTTATTCTTGCTTCTGTTCTGTACAGAGTGTGAGCAACCACAGAGTGCATCTGGAGATCATATGCCTGTAATCTTGCTAATAATTCATGCAATGCCTGAAAATGGAGAGGGAGAGAGTTAAAATGGACTTCCTGCAAATGGCTCAGAGAGCTGCAAATTGGAGTTGTGGCACATGTTGTTGAAGAAGTGGTCACATACACTTTAGTCCTCCAAGGCATTCAGAAGAACACAAATGAAGCCCCTGGAGGAAAGCCAGTAGACATGCAAAGGTACTTTTTCTGTAGATTCGAGCAAAATCTGTGTTTAAAATACGAAAATATCAGGCAATTCTAACACTGCATCTCCAGCTATAGAAGAGGGGTTTGTGCATATCACAAGGGCCACAAATCCATGGATGTGTTTCTGGGCGCTACCTTTAGCATCCTCCAGATGGAGGAGAAGAAACATGCCTCAAAACATGTTGCCTGTAGGACCTGTGTAGATCATAGCAACCCAGAAAGCTACACATATCTTCTCTTTCAGGGACTGTTAATGGAATTAGAGCTGAAACCTTTGTTTTCACAAACTTCGCCAAAGACATCCACATATGGGCTTATTTTGCTGCTTGCTAAATTAGAACAGATATTGTGTCATGAAATGAAATTTAGTTAGTGTGAACTGTTTTGTTACTAGATATTCAGATCACAGTGAACTTTCATTTAAAAATGTTTAACGTTTTGAATGTGAGGTCTTTGTTTAAAAGTCTAAAATTTGCAAGTTAAATAAGCCACAACAAAAATGTTTCACATCAGGTCAACCTAATTT
This sequence comes from Machaerirhynchus nigripectus, assembly GCA_013397975.1. Taxonomy (NCBI): domain Eukaryota; kingdom Metazoa; phylum Chordata; class Aves; order Passeriformes; family Dicruridae; genus Machaerirhynchus; species Machaerirhynchus nigripectus. The sequence continues at coordinate 307,276 of VZRQ01003548.1, read as the reverse complement.
GGGGGGGGAGGGGGGGTTGAATTTTTGACCACTGAGCAAATAATATATCTTTCACACAGTTGTGAAAGACTTTTTATTTGCTTCTTAGAAACTTTTTTTTGGTCCTGTATGAAATTTTGAAAAAGTCTCTGTAGAGAAGACAAAGCTGAAACTTGTTTGCAGTGGTTTTACATTGCTCCCATTTTCTCTGTTCTTTTTCCACAAAATAACACCACTTGAGAAATTATATGTAAGAGACAGTGAATACGAAATACTTAATTCTATGGAGTACATTCTTTCCACAGATTATGTGACAAAATGTCTGAAAAACAATATACACATATAAAAGGGATGCAATTATTTTCTGATTTTTTTTTTTGAAAAACAATTTTTCAAAAATGTAAAAAAAAAAATAAGGTAAGAATGACTTTTTACACATGACACTTCACAAAAAAAAATTTTATTTCTTGCCCAGTGAATTGAATTAAATCCTCTAAAAATCTTACTAAAGTTTCTTTAACTTCTAAAAATTCATTTGACAATTTTTATTTGTTTGCATCCTTAAATTACGTTTCCACTGTCATTTTAGCCAGTTTAGCCATAGAACACAGGAAATTAATTTTCACATATTTCAAGACTCAAACGTGCATACAAAGCACAACAAACCAGCCTGGAACAGTAAACACCTTTTCAATACAGCACCATGTCCCCCTTGTAATCACACATTTTTTCCGATGGATTCAGGGGTATGAGATAAAATATTACAGAGCTACAGCTAGTGGGGTGAGAGAAACCAAACCCAAATCCCCAAAACCCCTGCATCAAAACCTTTAGTGCTTTGTGTAAATGGGGACCCATTAAGTATGTTTCTGAATTAAATCCTACAGGGAAGAAAATGTTAGGCATTGCTTTGCAATTTGCCAGATGTTTCCAGGTTATTTTTCTCTTTCCATCAGAGTCAAGTTAATCATGCTCAATAGGCCACCCTGCAAGGAAAAGTAAAAGTAACTTCCTTAGACATCTGCTTTGCATAAAGTGTTTGCTTTCAAGGAATATTGTGCAGCCTGGAGATACAAGAAAGAAATAACAGAATAAAAAGGGGGAGGGAAAATCTGCTCACACGTCACCACCCTACTGAGTATCTACCCATCCCTCCAAAATGAAACTAAATCTTTGTTTTAATGGTAGGGGAGGCTAAATCAAAGTCCATTGATGACATAAAAAAGCCAACTTGATCCACTGTGAAATACTGTCACCTCATCTTCCTTTACAACTCTAACTAAGAGTTAGAGTGGGGATACTGTCTGACTAGACCTTAACATGTAAATAATGACTAAGTGATAGGACAGTTTGGAAACAGGATTTGCAATGTACAGAGAAAAAAGTACAGTGACAGTGGCTTAGCTCAGAGTGCAGGAACACACCCAGATCTGCTTGCTAACTGATTTCTTTTATATTTTTAAATGATTATATTCGTTATCCTCCAACTACTTGAAAAAATATTTCAAGGCCACAGATTACATATGGAGAGATTTGAGACAACTCAGCTGGCAAACACATTTCTTTCTGGGAAAACCCCCACATACATCAATATAAAAAATGGAGACATAATTCTAGTGTTGAAAACTTCCTCTGTTTTTATTGCATAATTATTGTTTTTAAAGAATCAGATTTTAAAAGAGTCTTACCAAAACTATGATTTTAGGACAAAATAATGGGGTTTAAATTAGGCAGAGGGAATCCCCAGTATAACGGAGAATTTTCATGCCCACAATCCTCTACTTTTCTAGTTTCTCAGGCTATCTTTGGAAAGGTGACATTATTACAAGATTTTCGTTACTTTATCTACTGAGTGCAGTTTTTACAATCATAGATGTCATATTGAGCTCTGACTTAAAATTACCAAAGAAGGTTTAGTGCATATACAGTAATTGCCATGCACGAGCAAACACACACATACATATGTCTAGACAGGCACATGAGGGACACATGCCTAAATATACTTACACATATATACTTGGACTGGGGAGGTGGTGGCATTAGATAGTGGACATACAACACTTTGCATCAAATTACATGTCTGAATTTAATTACAATCTCTTCTGTAGATAGTTTTGAATATGATCCCATGACTCCAACTCAAAAGCAGAAATAATTTTGTTACTACAGAGAACGCTGAACAAAATATACCGACATACATTGAGTCGATAATACATGAAACATAGAATTGCTAGTGGTCCCAGTGGATACAGCTGGCTGGTAACTTTGTATTAATATTGTATTAATTATTAATTAATTATTAAATGTGCTGCCTTACCACACCTGGGAGCAGCAACCCACCACCAAAGGGTGCAGCACCCAAGGGGAACATCAGGGACAAATCTTCAAAAGTGAAATCAATTTTGAGTGCTTGCCACTGGTTTTGGGTTCATTTAAAATTCCTGGTTTCTAGTTTTTAATCCTAATGAAGTAACTCTGTATATGTGTGTGTGTGTGTGAGTATAGAAACCTTTTGGTCTTCCTTGTGGCACTTACATGGAAAACTTCTGGGCACATCCCCATGACCTAGCTGGAGTTGAAGGTGTTTTCAGTCTTCATATACTTGGGAACCTTGGAACTTATTCCAATAGAAGTGTAGGTCAGTAGGAATGCATATAAACCTCCTCATTACTTTCTGCAGATCTCTTCTAGAAGAGCTGCATGAATGAGCATTTGAAAATGACTGTGCTTTATCCCTTTTATCACACAGTCACCACAATTTACTTACTCCCTGGCAGGGACTCCAAGCTGTCTGCCTCAATAAATCAGCAGTAGTCGCCTTAGCCTTCTCCCAGAGGGTTCAGATTGAGGTGCATGCAGGTTGGGATGATTCATGGGAAACATGACAGCCCCCTTAAGGATTTTTTTATGACTTGATAAATGCACGGATGTGCCAAGGTTTTTGTAGGTGAATGATACTTGGATGTTTGCTGCCGAGAGATTATACTTTGATATAGATGTCCAGTCTCTTAAAAAAGTACATTTTTCAGGATATATTAACAAATGTAGCTCTTGCTTAAGACTACCGTTGTGTGCTTTTGCCTCTTTAATCTTAAAAGTAACATATGGACTAAAACCTAACATTTGTCAAACTGACGTGGGAACAGACCAGACATTTATAAATCTAGTCCATAGGCACATTTGCTCATGTTTTGTTTAATCTGATTGCAATTATGTTGTGTTGGGAGAAGAACAGTAGGAGCTGAACCCTAGCACCTCAGCAGGGCTAAGATCCGAGTGGCTCTGAAAACGCGAGGTAGAAACCCTTGCATTTGGCAGAACTACGTGGACAGATTTTGCACCAAATGAGCAACCTGACGAGCACGTGTTGCTGCACCCCCACCCCACACGCTTCACACACACTTGTGCACACAGCATGTTCCCAACGTGCCCCTTACTGCAGGAGCTACTGAAAAGGGACGGGGAGAACCAGAACGCATCTATCTCCGGACTGTGAGGAGAGAGGCTGCGGCACAGACATCCTGCCGGGCAACCCGTGCCGCATGAGGCTCAGCCGCAATGTGCAGACTCATCCAGGGTGTTTGGCTGCTTACTCTGACAGCAGTAAAACCCCTAAATCACAGTGGCTAATTTTAGCCTGGAGGTTGTTCAGACACCGTCTTTGCAGCAGCATGGACCACTGCCCTTCACCTTACCTCTTCTCTTGGCACCCTGGCTTCCTGGAAAGATGGGAGTCCCACAGTGTTCCTGCTGGCATTTAAGTTTGGCACATGTACCCACAGGTCAGCAGAGACTCAGGCTCTATTTCTTTTCAGGAACAATGGATGTAGTGAGGGAAGAAAAAAGACTCAAAAAAGGAGAGGTAAGGATATTGATTTGCTAAAGAACACTGTTACTCAGAGCCTGGGCTGGCATAATAGAACCGCAGGACACGTCCTTACACAAGGAGCAGCTATTCATGGCCCTCCTTGAGATGTATAGATTTAATGGCAGCTGTATTGCCTTCTAAAACTGCCTTGTGCTATGAGATACGGTATGTACAGTAAAAATAGCACTCTCCACACAGCAGGTTTCTATTATGAGATTAACCAATTGTGCCCACGTTGTAAAAACCTGCTAACAACTAGCAAAGGCAAATCTCCCCAAAGCAGCCAGGCAATGAAAGAAAGTCACAAACAAAAGACTAATGACCTAAAAGTAAAATTCAAACCTGAAGATACTGCAGAAAATATTGCTTAAAAAGCTAATGGTACAAAATTGTGTGAATTATGCAACTAAACCCAACTAACTACTTCCATTTTGTGTTCCCCCATGTCCTATGCTTCTATTTCTGTTAATGCCCATGAGATTGTAAAATGCAGGGGAAAAGGTTGCATGCAAAGTGTGTTTATTTATGAATTCCATATTTAATGATTCTTCAGCTAAACCAGAAGAGGCACAGATGATTCTGACTGAACTGGAAAGGTTATGCTAACAGCATTATGCAGTCCCCCACCAGTCCCTGCAGTGACTGAAGTTTTACACAGCCCATTTAGAGTAGATAATTCTGAAAGAAATTAATTTCATTCACTTCTAGAGTTGACCAGATCATTCATTTAATTAAACTTCAGCAAGTATAAGAAAATTTCCTTTCAGTTCAAATGGTCTCGTATTATATCCTTTCTTTTAGCCTACGATACCAGGCAGATTGCCAGCCCTATATGGAAGGAGAAATTCGCAATATGTTGTAATAAAGCTCTCTTCTGGCTCCCCAGTCAAAACTTACTTTCACCTAAAATATTCTTTCTTGCCCTTTCTTATTTCTAGGATCTCAACATAAAGTCATCAGCATTCATGCTGTAAGATTAGATTTAATGTGTTTCTAAAACCTCCCATTAACCTTTCAGAAAGTCTGACATTTCCTGATTCACCAGACAACTAAGTCTTTTTCTATCGGGGTAGACAGTCTCTTCTCAAATCACTTGCATGTGTCAATAATGACTCCTTTCTTTCCCCACAAGCTGGAGGAGAGTGGGGCCCCAGCTTCCTTGACTGAAGGGGGTTGCTTTTGCAACAGCTTGTGCACAAGCAAAGGCAGGAATGGAGAAATAATGTTAAGCAGCTTCACAATCAAAAGCTTCTGCAGATAGCCTCAAACCCAGACATAGGAGGATTGGGTAGTAGATAATTCTTTATTAAGGTACTGACAGAAATGTAGTCTTTCAGGATGCTTATGAGCCTGAGGAAAAGCTGCTATTATTCTTGAGTTTCCATTCCTGCTGAGCCGGCACCTGTTTGCACTTTTCCCTCATTCTGGTCAAGCAAAGATTCTCACTTAGCATGTAATAAAATGTTGCTTTATTTCCCCTGTAAGCCAAACACATTGACATCATTGGGTGTGTGCCTGGTTTATGGCCTAAGGATTTGGCCTTTTATGTGTACACAATTATCTAGATCACTTTTCCCCACTTCATTCCACACCCTCCACTCCCCTCCTGCCCCCAGACTCATGTCAAAATAGCAAGTTTCTCAGGTCTATTTTTTAAGTTAGTATTTGTGAGTGTCATGTGCTTTCTGATCTATTTGATTTTCTTGAGATATTGGGGTGCAAGAAATTCTTTATTTTTAACCATTATTTCATTTTATAAACTTAGAAAACATACAGTTTTGATGATCTGGTCAATTTACTTGTCTCCTGCAACTACAAAATTAAAATATTTTCTATAACCTAGATACCACGGAAGTTCTTGACTGAGTTTGCATTTGTCATATAGAATGATTTATCACTTGACAATGGAGTCCCCAATGCATTATAGTTTTGAGGAAGGACAAAGAAAAGTTTGGTCCTTTGTCCTTGATTCTGTGTTTCCTTCCCACAGTCCATGATGGCTCTCAAAAATATAAATGCTTATGATTTTTCCCACAGATATGAAGTACAAGATATACAATCAGGAATTTAATGCCACAAGAGCTGAAAAAAAGTAGTATCTTTTTTGCTTGCTTGAAGGCCACACACAGATTTTTTTATGCAACTCATATGTTGGTTATTGCAAAGAGGAGTCCCCTCCTTCTTTCCCCAATGTCAACTCTAACTAAAGCAATTGAGACGAAGTATTGTCTTCTCTGTCTTAAATGCATTTATATACATTTATATGTCAATGTAAATATACAGTGATCTGTACCTATACCTATCAATATTGGTATCTATATTGATACATGTTTATATATGTATTTATGGATATAAAAATATAGGTATATATATCTCAATATAAATAGGCATATGTAGATATATCTTAAGAGCTCGCAATAGGTATCACTATCAATCTGTATTTATAGATGTTGGTATCTATTGATACAGACAGATCTTGATAGGTATTGATCCTTTTTGATCTGCATATTGATATCAATATGTATGAATGCCTATTGACGTGATAACTAGCACTGCCTAAGGATTTGAATATCTATTGATAGGTATTGATATCTGTTGATAGGAGTTGCCATCAATAACTATTGATAATATTAAGAACTCAGTACTTAACAATACCTATATCAATGGGCACTGATATCTATCAATATCAATTAATATTTTTATCTGTGATATTAATACCTATCACCAGCCACTGATAATATTAATACCTTTCAATAAGCACTGGTACATTTTTCTGTCAGTAGGCATTGATACCTACCAACATAGATCCCTTTTTAGATCAATATGATAAGCCTTGATATTTATTGGTTTGGATACCTACTGGTGGGTACTGATATGATGAGGTATTGATACAAACTTATACCTCCATACCTGTTGATAAGCATCAATACCTATTAAATTTGATATCTATCTATAGTGATGGGTATCTATGTCTATTGTTTTTGGATATTGATTTGGATCTCAATATGCACTATTAAATATTGAGAGCAATACCCTTTGATAATATTTATCAAGAAGATTCAAAACAGTGAGCTATTGAAGTTTATCAATATCAATACCAACATCATATTTGTAGCCATTGGTAATCATTGGTACCTTCTGGTATTGTAAACAATGAATAAGTATCAATATCCTTGTATTTGGATATCTATCAACAGGTAGCAGTATCAATAGGTATGTCTACCTATCAATACCTATCAATATCAATACTTGTTGATAGTCATCTATGCCAGCCACTACTGACAGCTTTTTTCATCAATACCTACCTGTATTGGTAGGCATAACTGTCTAATACCTATAATTTTTGATATTAATTTTGATATCAATAAGCATCAATGCCTATCAGTATCAATATATTTTGATATCAATAGTCATCAACAGACAATCAACACCTATCAATTTTGATACCTATCAACTGGTAATGATAGAGATAGATATCAGTAGGTATTGACACCTATCCATATCAAGAGGCATTGTTCGATATCCAGACTTGCTGGTTTCAATGCTGACTTCAATATCTATATGCATCAGTAGCTATCAGTATTGATACCTACGGATTTTGGCTCCTATTGATAACATAAGGCATACATACCTGCAAACACCAGTGGACCTACTCTTCATCATGCTGTAAAAGCTCCTTAAATTTCTAAAATTCAAAATGTGTCATTATTTGTCCCATATGAACTCCTATGTTAAATAAATTTGTCTGACACAGAGAAACTCCACACTTCAGGGACTCCTTCTGAGTAGTTCTGTCTGCAATGAAGCCCTGATTTGCACTAGGGTCAAAAAATACTTCTTGTTATTGCTGTGGTGATAAGCCTTGATACAACAAGGAGGCCAGGGAATAGTCTCGGTTGTCAACAAGGACATCTTCCACAGAGTATTTTGATAATGCAGAAATGTGTTGGAATAAAATGGCCTGATGGCCTGGCTCATATAGTGAAGAATAAATTATTGATATGGACTACATTTCTATGACATCTTCATGTAAAGACTTACGTGACAAATGCCTCCATGGAGATAACTCATGCATAAGTAGCGTATATTTTCATTATTGATTTACTAAAAGGATATTATTGCTACTGCAAATGCAGGAAAATTGTCTCTATGAGTCAAATTCCATTTTAATGTTACTCCGAAGAAGGTAACAAATACGCCAGGGATTATTTTTAACCTACTCATCCAGTCCATCAGATGAACTCTAGTTTAACTGGTGGTTTAATTTTTCCAAAACCATAGCCTAATATGTTGTGAGTTGCACTAAATATCTAAAGAAGAGAATAATAAACAGAAAAGAACCTACTCCAAACAACTTAAGCCTTCACAAGCTGGTGAATCATGAAAGATGTTAAACCTTTCTTTGTCAATGAGCATTTTGATTAAAACAGAAGAGAAATACAGAGGCCAAACACCGGATGATGCATCAAATGTAGGTGCTGAGCCTGTACTAAGTGCAGAAAATTATGTGTTCTTTGCTAATTTGGAGGCTATCCCAACCTGATTGCAAGGGCCCAGCCCCACAGTCCTCCAGCAAAGGAAAGGGACAGACCCAGAGACTGCAGTCAGGTTCAGCCAAGAATCCAGACCATGAGCCACCTCCCTGGGGATGGGGATGAACTGGGACCATGGCTGGGCCTCTATCAATGAAACCTGCGGCCAGGCAAGGCTGTGGGGAGATGAAAACTGCCATTGTTGCAGCACCACTTCATCAGGGGCTGATGGACCTAGAGGGTTGGAACGGGGTTCTGAGCCATGGACAGGGTGGGAACAGTCCCAGGGGGCTGGGTAGAGATTGTCAACACTGATGGTGCCCCTGGGAGCATGACAGCAAAGCAGCACTGCCAAAATTGTGTAGCTGTGCACATACCTGATAGGTATCATCCCAGGGTTCCCCTACTAGCCTGTAGCAGAGTGAAATACATCACTTTGGAGAATGCTTGCACACTTTTCTACCCATTCCTACAGAACCTGAGCAATACTAAAATACTGTCAAAAAATACCTCCCCAGAGTGTTGGATGCATGGTAAGACAAGCTGAGGGTGGGAATTCTGAAAACTCCTCTAAGAAAGATTATGCATCAGCAGGAGCAGAGTCAGTGATGAGACTATACAAAATCCCCACAGTGGTCTACACATGATACTGCTGGAAAGGAATCTGAGCTATACAGCTTGTTTGCTTTCAGGTCATGCAGTTTCCCAGCCCTGGAGCAGTTTGGTTTCTGAAATCCGTATTCTGGACCCATTATGGTTAAAACAGAGTGTGATAATCCAAGATGAGGTAAGGTATATAGAGTGCATTCAGATTGCAAAGTGACACAGACATGGGGGAAATAAATGCCATCATATTTAAACTACATTTAAGCTCCTAACTGCCAAAGTTAAGTCTAAACATATGATTTTGAAATCCAAACTATATAATCACATTTGAAAATTCTATGGTCAGTATGAAGTATTTATTAACTGTTCATTACCAAATAAAGCAAGTCATTATTTTAAAAAGTGCTTAGCTATCCTGAATAATCTATCTAGAGTTCAGTTCTGTTTTCATCCCAGTGATAATATACTACAATACATTAAAAGGTTTAAGTAAAGCTTTAAGAAACTTATTTTTCCATGTAACTAGGCCAGTAATTTTCTACATTTGGAGGGGCCACTTCTAAGGGTTAGGAAGAAGTAGCCAGGAAAAGAAGACCTATTTCTAGAAGTTTTATATTTGCTATACAGAAGATGTACACTTCACAGAAGCTCAAAACCAGTAATACAGGTATTAGGGAGAGTTCTTGCCATTAAATTATTGCACAGGTCTCCAGCATTTCCATATGGAAACAGCTGTATTTTTCTCCTAAGAAAATTTCAGGGGAAATACAGGGGCATTCTTGTTGCTGTTTAAGCGACCAGTTACTCTGTCCATGCTAGCTAACATTAGCATAATCCATCATCTCTGTCTTTGATTACCTTTATCAGACCCAGTCATTTCTGTGGTCAGATGCTCAGCACAAGCATAGTCTGTGCTGCTATCAGTGAATCTGGGTTTTGCACCAGGACCTTGTGATCTGGGTGCTGAAGAAGGCAACCCAGGTGGAAGTGCATGTAACCAAGGACTCAGGGAGCCACAGAGTCCTGGCATCCTGGTCTAGGATGACACGTTCCTCTTCAAAGTCCATTTCTGCCTCTTTCCCATGGCAAGAGTGAGTGTGTTCTGCCAAAGCCAGGGCCTCAGGGAGTGTGAACTACCCAGGTCTGGGATGCCTTAACAACAACATCTCTTCATCAGCTGTGCCAGTATCACTGAGAGTGCAGAGGCAGACTTGAGTAGCTAATCCATACTTTCTCTACATGGAAATGAATACAAGTTAGTCAATAAATTGACTTTTTCTTGGTAAGTGATTTAAAACCATGGAGTGAAGGATGGCACATGAACTCCTGCAGGAATTTAAGCTACTACTACCACTACTACAAAAATTCTCCAGTCTAGGATTTTGATGGATTTTTTCAGCAATTTTTGTGTTAGAAAATGAAATAAAAATGAGAACTAGGAGTTTTTTTATTATTAATTTGTGTAGTTGGCAGATGCTTAAGCCTTTGCACTTGAAAATACAAGTGGCTGAAGATGAGAAGATGCTATAGGGCAAAAAGATATTAGTGGAGGAAGAAGACAGCAGGCTGCACTGTTAAGGAGCATATCAGCAGACCCTCTGGTCCTTCTGCTTCACTGAGGCAGTTTCAGGGGGATGCATGCCTTTCAACTCTATTTCTATAGTTGTATATTAGATATATAAACATATATATACATCTCATACCTCTTGTTTGTTTGGGTTTTTTTATTTAAAATTTTTGTTGGTTTTGCTGGTTTTTTGTTGTTGTTGTTTTTGTTGTTGTTTTGTTGAGGTTTTTTGTTTTGGTTTGGTTTTTTTTGAAGAAAGTAAAGGAAAATATTTCCTTGCCAACAGTCAATACACTGTGGAATAGCAAATTAAACTCTAAAGCCTCTTAGGTCTAGATTAATTTTATCTAATTTTAGGTACATAAATGAGACACACAGTTTATGCACAATGTCACTTTAGGTACCCTCTGTTGTGAAGACAGAGGGACAGGATAGCTCCAGAGGGCATTTAAGTATTAAAGTGCTTGAGATCACCCTCAGAAAGTGCCTGTCTGTGTCAACTGGCAGTAGAAGGCAAGTGGACCAGCCATAACTTGAATTTAGATGCCTTAAGCATATGCCTGGGATTGGTTGAGTTGATTCCAAATTTATTTAAGCAGGAAGATTGAATAGAGGGCTTGTAAATGAAAAGTAAAAGGACAACAAATCAGTAGTAGAGTCAGCTTTTCTTTCTAGACTCCAAAGGTCAGTTCAAAGCCACAGAGAGGAATAAATAAAAATACTATTTTAAAAGGCTGAAGAAAAATCATTTATAAAATGCCTTCTAGCTAAAACATTTAACATAATGGTCAGAGAAAATCAGTTCTTGTTTCTTTGCTTCTCTGCATCGTATGACATCCTCGAAAGGACACTTGAAGTTTCAAAAATAATATTTTTTTAATATTAGGAGGATGATTAAAGACCCTGCTAGTGGAATCAGATTTTTTTTCTCTTTCTAAAATAGTGCAAATGTTTATTTTATGAGAATCACCTTTGGCATGATGGAAATCTCACTGAAAGTAATGGTAATTGTTCAAGTTAGACCCTAATATTCCATGTATTTCCATAGCTTTTCATTTAATTATGCTTCTTTTGAAGCTGTGTTATTAAAGAAAATAAGTGCTACCTTTCAAACACAGCTGGAGTAGTGGCAAGGGACAGGGGTTCGCTGTAGCATTAATTTTTAATCTATTTTCACTCTTAAGATTGACCTTCCATTTATAAGATAAAAGTACATTTGAGACAAGGAGTCTCCCTGAGTTATTAATAGCTTATTTAATTATTCTTCTTTCCTTGGTAGTAAGACTTCAGAAGGCATTCAGAGAAGCTGCATGAACACACTGTGCAGTACTCAGAGCATGCAGACATCTGCTTTATTTGCCCATTTCCCTTGATTTACCAACGTGTTTTAAATGCAATTGCCAAGCTCGATTGATGTCTTTCATTTTGTGGTATAGAGGTGAAAAGATTACACATTATCCTCTGAGGATGAGAGCGGCAGAAATTACCCAGGGTCACATTTCCAAAGCAAAATTTAAAAGCAGCAGAGCTTCTCTCTTGATCTCTCCTATTTGGGATGTTTTTGGAGGCACCCAGCACTTGCGCCAGAACAGCAGCACTCTGACTTCTCCTGCTGCCAAAGAAGGAGCTTATGAGCACAGTCAGACTTCGAGACCTGGCTTTCCAAGGATGTGTGGTCCGGTGCTGAGCAAGCCAGGGAGGAGGTGGTGGTGCCACCTGCAGAGCCCTGAAGCTGTTGGCAGCTCTGGGATAACAGCACATTCTCATGCTGCTGGTGGTCGTAAAAGCCAATTGTACTGAACGGGGCCAGGCCACTTCCACCACAGCCTCAGGTGGAGGTCAGTTTGGTACAAAGAGAGGGGTGGCGGTGAAAAAAAGCTGTTCAGGGTACTGCTGTGGAAAGCAAATAAATTTGCCCTATGATATTTTCATTTACCAAGAGAAACAGATGGGGGTGGGTGAACAAGCCAAAACCAGCTTTGATTATTACTCCTTTGAAAAGGAATGTGCACAGGGACTCATGCTGCAGTAATTTGGAATCAAGCTGGCAGTAATACCTCTGTCTTTAAAAGATCCCCTAATACTTGTTCCAACAGCTCAGTCTATTTTCCTTTTAAACTCCTTCACCTACAGCCCAATACAGTTCCATTACACTCAGGCTCCTAAGTCCATGGAAGTATTTTAGAGGCCTACAGCTGAATATGTTGCAGACATCATCTGTGGGGGTACTCAGGCAAAGAAGATTTAACACTGAATTTGTTTTTAAAGATTTCACAAAGATTTTCCTTGTGTCTGGACAGGCAGATGTATTACCATTGTGGAAGGTCACTTTCAGAGCAGTGAGAAAGCTTCACAAGGATAAATCTGTGCAAATCAACAGATTATTACTTTCTCTAAATGAACTAGTTCGGTCCAATGGAAAGAGAAGCCAAATTGGTTCAAATTAAAGTTTGTCTGAAAATACTTCTACTTACAGTACAAACCTAATATTTTCTTGACTGCTGTTTAGGAGAGATATCACACTGTGACACCTAATGAAGCTCACATGCAAATTATTGAAATAAAATAGAGCATTCAGGTGGGAATTGAAAATTCAGATTCATTCTGTTTGCAAAGAAGTCATTATTAAAGAAAAAAAAAATCATTCATTTCCACTGAGTTACTTGGAGACATTAAACACCACATGACAGAGATTACTCACATTTCACTGGCATCTCGGACAGCCAGCTTCTCTAGTAGGAAATAGTCTCCCTATGGCTGCACCTAAACAAAGGTGAACTTGAGGCACCTTGAGCTGGGAGGTCCTAACAGAGGACAAAACGCTAGAAAGCCATTAAACAAAAGCTGATTAACTCAAACTTTCCATAATTCCAGTCTAGTGCCCCAAATCACAAGATTGACTCTCCTCCGTGCTATGACTAGAAACTCAGGCTGAATCACACAGATTATACAACCTTTCCTCTTGATGTCGAGCAGCAGTTTCAACTTTCCTTGTGTTGTTTTTTTTGTCTTTTGTACTGTGATGAGTGTGTGCACGGGTTTGTAAGCCTCTCTCCTCTGAGGCTGCTTCCCCTTTCAGATGCTCACCTCCCGGCTGGTTTTTAAAATCATATGTTTCAACATTGACATTGTGCTGGTTGTCTGCAGGCCTTGGTGCTAGGCACTGGGAAAGCCAGACTGGGAAGACTGCCCAGGGGAAGGCAGCGCTGTCTCCTCTTCCAAGAAGCTGAGTAACACCTAGTTTCATAGCTTTCAGTGAAGGAGACCTTGCATATTCCCAAGCTGCTCCACCCCTGGCAACTCATATACAGTGTGCTGCTCCTGCTCTGGGAGGTCAAGGCTGGTAATCTATTATTTTGTTGAAATTGGAGTGCAGGAGATGCAAGAAGCTAACAGTGGAGAGACTTGTAATTTATATCCCACTCCCAACTCACTGCAATACAAACAGGCCAAAACAGTGCAGAAGAGCTTTGAGACTTGAAAATTAAAACTGGGCACTGGGATTAAGTTTTCTATGATGGTTTTGAGAGACCAGAAAGAGTCTGCAATAGGTGTAGGCCAAATACTGAGTGTGTCTGCTCAAGTTTTGATTGTAGTGAGAATGGGCTTGGATAAAACCCACAGGAGGACTTCAGGATCTGGCCCCATGTAGGGTGTTTAGGGGAGACTGGTTGTCAGCAGTGGGGTCAAGCCAACAACTTCTGTCTACTTAAAATAAAGTCATTATTTTCAAACCCACAGCAGTGCCTGCTCCTGATGACTGTTGCAGTCACTGATTGAAACCAGAATTAGCCAAAGCCTTTCTCGGTCCCTGTTTCTAATTTAACTTCCCAGCCTTGTTATTTCTGGCTGTAAACATTTTTATTTTTTTACTCTGAGAGAGAGAGTTCAAAGTTTTTAGCTGATTGTGCCCAACTAAGTTTTCTAGCCAGGAGCCTGTACTGCTTCTTGAACTTGAAAATAATTGGTCCAGTCAGGGATTTCTTCATTATTGAGGAACATTGCATAAAATGCTCTGTAGGCATTTCAGGGGTAATCATAGGCTAACCTGTCCCAGGACACTTAATCTGTTAGATCATATTTAATATTTTTATCATGATAACATCCAGAGGCCCCACCAGGACCCCCAGTGAGATAGAAATTTTAGAAATGCAGATGTTTACATGGTCTCTTTCCCAAAAGCTAAAAGAAGCCTATAAAAAGCATATTTAGAGAAAAACAATAAACCTGGTAAAGCCGTGACTGTAGTGAATAATCTCATTTGCTCATATTAAACTTACTTTTATCATCTGACCAGCAATATCCAGCTTGTGTCAAATCAGCTAGCAAAGAAATGGATATTTCTGTGCAAAATTCACAGGAAGCCTTGCAACATCACTTTTTTGCTGTACTTTTGGATAGCTGCAGTTATTCCCTGTTAAAATGATTAGTACTCTAAATGAATGAGATCACCTACTGAATAAAAGCACAGCCAAGCCACACTCATAACATGATCTCATGCAGGCTTGTCTTCAAGAATGCCCCCCTGAGAATTTTCAACAATTGTTCATCCAATTGTTGTATGTAACCTCTGTTCAGAAAGGAAATGTGGCTGACAAAATCAACTAAAAAAAGAACCCACTGGTGCCAAAAAAAATATTAAAAAGTGTTTGTGCCTGGGTATTTTAATATATATTCTTTTCTCATCACCAAAAAAGAATCCATTCATTTTAAACAAATCTACATAATGCTAATTTTTCACATACAAGGGCCATTTATTTATTTCAGAGGGGGCTCATGAGACTAGGTCTTAAATGAGTTATGCATGAGTGTCTCCATGCCTTAGAGCCAAATATAGCAAAACATTCTTATGGCACCCATATAGTGCAGCACTGTCTGCACAGCTCCAACACCAATAATGTTTTTATCTCATCTACAGGGCAAGAAATCACTGTTTTTCAGAAAGGAATAGAGGCACTGAGAGAGAAAAACATCCACCAGTTGAAGAGCATTTTGGTGCTAAACAAGGCAGATGATTCCTTCCCAGATTTTCATAATTCATCATCCACTTGTGAAAAGTCCCCCATTTGCACACAAGTCCTAAAATACAGAGGGTTGTAGCAGATTTGATGACAGGAAGTGTGCAGTAGAGAGGGCACTTGAACCAGGTCACCAAATCCCCAGCTCATAATCATGAGCTTGTCCTTCTTCCCAAATCTCTGCCAAGAAGATCACCAGGAACTCAGACATTACACAACATTGACTTTCTGTCTCTTTGAAGAAGAACTTTGATCCTTGCAAGCAGACATTTTCTACCCAAGACAGCTCATTGCATTAGTCTGTCCCCCTGCCAGCTCTGTGCAGAGGCTAAAGAGAAACTTTGCTGTGCAAGACAGAGTGAAACATGAAGATGTGGTTTGAATGGAAAGCATAAGTGGTCAGAAAAAAGAAAAGAAAATACGGGGAGAAGGGGAAAAGAAGAAAACGGGATGGATGAGAGCCAAAAAGAAAGAAACAGATGCTAGTTTTGTGGCATGCATTTTGAAAGCCTTTCTGTGAGGACTAAGTGTATGTTATTACTGACATTTAGCACTCAGAAATGACACTACAGTTGGTAAGCACCTTTGGACAGCAGGCAGACATGGTACCATGCAAAATACCTCATGGATTTTTAGCAAGTCTGTTTAATGATCTTTTATTGTCCGAGTCACAGATCCCACTGACAAACTAGTATGAACAGTCAGTGCTAATGTGAGCCACCAGCATGTTTGCACAAAATGCCACCAATGATACTGCACCTCTGAAGCATACAGATGAGTTATTCATTCTGTTAGATGGTTTTCTAGACAAAATAGTCTCTCTACACTCCCCTCAATCCAGATTTTCAGGATATCACTGAAAAACAGGTCTTCTGACAGTGTCACTGGTATTTGAAGATCCTTTTTTTGTTTTTATTTTGGTTACTGAGGGATAATGCCAACCACAATTTTTTAATGTTTCTGCTGGTTAGAAGTTACCTGACAACCATCCTGTCCATTACCTGACAGAGCATATGACCCTCCCAAAACTGAAAAACCATGTAAAGGGACAGGTACAAAACAGTGACACAGGAGTTCCACAGTGCTGCAGGTCTCCAGTCATGTTTGTTTGCCAGGCACACGTGGCAGAAGGGTAAATGGGCATGCTTGGTCTGCTAAACCAAGCAAGGGGATCTAACAGAGGCAATGAATGGGGCCAGGTGCTTTTTATTCTCGAGCAGATGGTATGAAAAAAACCTTCTTCTATGCAATTTTGGCGTTTCTCTGCGTGCGAGAGAGAGAAAGCCTGAATTTATATTTAACTTCTCTTGAGCAGGACTGACTGCCATTTTCACTTCTTTTTCCTCACTGGAAAGCCTGGGCCTGATTCTCAGCTGATGTAATCTGGCATTGTGCCACCCAAAGCAATGAAAGTGCACGGGCACAGGGGAAAGACAACAGTTTGGCCAGGGACCCTTGAGAAAGCTTTGCTTTTAAGTGCTACCACAGACTGACATCCATGCAAAGCAAACAGGATGTCCAGTTTTAAATCTCTAACAAGCCACATCCTGTAAACTGCATTCTACTCGGCTGACCCAGGAGATAAAATGGTTGGGACTGATCCTCAGCCATGATAAGGCTGGTTTGCTTAAAGTTACAGCTGAAAATCCCTCCTGAATGGAACTTTATTCTATTCCACCTGCCCCACACCCCATCACAGGCAGGCAAGGAATGAAAATGGGATGTCAGAAGTGAGATGGTTGTCTCAGCACAGCTCAGATGTTCCTGGTGGTTGTGTCCAGGACAGCGCCAGCCCCAGAGTAATCATCAGTCTTACCCCTCACTGTACCTGATCTTCAGACAGATAAAAAATAAGGGGTTTTCCTTCTAGGGGAAAAAAAATCACTTAATTGTAAATGCATTTAGAAAGATCTCAAAGACCTGCCAGTTCAGAGCTGTTGAAAGAGGCAGTTTGTTGGATTTCACTGGTATTCCACTCTTCATTCACAGCACATCTGCTATCAAGAAACTTTTAAAGCACATCCAGGTTGTCTGAAGCAATCCTGGCTAACACACAAAAGCTGTTTGGGAACATTTGTTGCTTTCATGTTTATAAACCTGTATCAGTGATGCCATAGTGCTCTCAGGACCGACTTTAGTCCTTAATTTTCATTCACCACAATATTTGCAGTTATGTCCATGTGAGAAGCTGCTAATCAGGGCTCACAAAACCAAATAATTTTGTGAGTCTATACATGTGTGTGGCTGTGCCTTGTGGCCTAACAGCCGTATACTTTAATGTTATATGTTAATATAAACCTTGCATATTTTTTATATTAGGGGAAGAAAAGCTGGCATTATCCAAACGTGACTAAAACTGAACAAGATGCACTTTTTGGACTGTTCTCCTAAACATAATTTTATCACAGCACTGTATGCACATACTTTATTGTTCACTTGCTTGCAGGACTGGCAGTACAGGCTAAAGGCTTCTGCTGTACTCTAGTTTATTCTGGAAGCCATCCACCCAGCAAAGAGGAGGTTGGCAGAAAACACTTGGTTTCTGACTGCCCTCCACTACTCCCACCAATGAAGGGACAGTCTTGCTGGAAATGATGGCAGAACAACCCAGCAGAGGCTGCTGACATCTCTTGCATGAGACAGGCAGAAAAAGCAGGATAGGGAGGATGCAGAAACAGGTTGAATTTTGCTGGAGAAAGTCACATACTTGACCACAGCCAACCCAAGTCCTCAGAGCAGATTCCAGTCCCCAAGACTGACTCCACAGCATTACCTGAAAGTATATTTTAATTGTACAGTGAATTGAGACTTATCAGGGGCAGGTAAAGCAGCCCTTAGAGCAAAGTCCTGCTGCTGGATTAATCCTGCCCCAGTCTGGATTTCAACAGGTTGGCTGATGGTTCGTCACGCTGCATTACTTTGTGTACTGCTCTATGAATTCATTTGTGGCAGACTGTGGGAGAATATGCCTGTTCTTCCTAAGCCCTTGTGTGCAAGTGCTCTCAGCTTGCCAGCACAGTAAATTAAACTGCTGGTGGAAAGACACAGATCCTACTCTAGAAGATGAACTCTTCCAGCTGTTAATGTAAGTCAGATTTTGGGACAGGGTGCAAAAGGGAAAAAAAAGAGGGAGATGAAGGGTATGAGACTTGGTGGAAGGAATTTTGGCAGTGGGTTTTGCCCTGACAAGCAGCAGGGTGCCTAGCTAAGGAGATCACGCAGGCTGCATGCAAGCTTGGAGTCATGGAGACAGCTGATGAGAGTTTAGGCTTTGCCAGACAATAGCATTGTAGTACACACACCGAGAAAAACCCACCAGAGATGAGTGGAAAAGTAACTTTCTGGAGAATTCCCTCATGGAGTAGTTACTGAGCCTTCTCACAGCATGCTAGCACATGTGCAGACACGTGGACCGAGATTCCTCTTGCTGTGACAGATGCCACTGGGTACCCTCTGCTGTAGCATATTCCTGAGTGTCCACCTCAGCTCCTGAGCTGCTCCAGAATTCCTGCCTATAAGCTACTTGTTCAGCTATTCCCCAGGAACAGACTCTTAACCCTTAGTGAGGTTAGCTACCATCAGAGCAATGGTACTTATGGGACTGTACTAGAAAAGGAGGAACGAGCAGGTGGTGCAGGAGGAATTGAGCGCAGCCCAGAGATGAGTGCCCAAATTCTATCAAATAGCATTGATGTGAGGGGATTGTACATTGCTCTCCACAGCTTTTAAGTACATACCATCAAAAGCACCCTAGCCTGCTTTAGGAAAAGCATAGCAAATAGGTCGAGGGAGTAGATCCTTCCCCTCTGCTCAGACCTGCTGAGCTGTACCTGTAGTTCTAGGTCTAGTTCTAGGCTTGAAGAGAGACCTGGACATACTGGAGTGGGTCCAGCAAAAAACCACAAAGATAATTAAGGGACTGAAGCATCTTACATAAACTAGAGAGGGCTGAGAGAGCTGGGACTGTCCAGCCTGGAGAAGAGATTTTATTCTCAAGAATAAAATCTCAAGAGGGGATTTTATTAAAGTGTGTAAATATCTGGAGGGGAGGATGGCCAGTAAAGGAGATGGAACCAGACTCTAAGTGGTGCCCACTTATAGGACAAGAGGAGGTGTACACAAGCTGAAATACAAAGAAGTCCACTTAAATGTAAAATAAATTTTTTTTGCTGTAAGGATGGTCAAATACCGGAAGAGGTACCCTGGAGAGTCTGTGGAGTCTTCATCCTTGCAGAAATTCAAAGCCCAACTTGATGTGGCACTGTGCAACCTGCTGTATTTGACCCTGCTGCGTGCAGCAAGGTCAGACTGAATGACACCCAGAGGTCTTTTCCTTCTACAGCTGTTCTGTGACATTCTGTCATTTGAAATAAGGACAACGGTGCTGAGCCAGCTTGTCTTTCCATAAGACTATTAGAGTACAAGCAAAATTCCGTAAGTGTACAAGTTTTTTCTTCATCACCTCTTGAAGTAGCAGTCAAAGGAAATTGGTGGCCTATACGCGGATTTTTGCAAGATACATAACAGCTTGGCTATCTTTACCAACTCTCCTTCAATGCTAAAGCCAGCATGCTTTATAGCCAATGATGTTAGCAAACCTGTGCTAAGGAAAAAGAAACAATTGCAGAATATTTCCAGTCTCAGGCCAGAGGCAGGATGTCCAAGACTGAATCTGTCTGAAAAGTAATTTCCTTCTGATGTAAAAGACATTCTCTTTTTAATTCTCCCTCCTGCAAATACCATTGCTTTCTTATTCACTACATAGGGCCAAATATCAGCCAGCAGAAAGTGTCTAACATGTCCCACAGTAAGTATCAACTTATACCCATTATGGAAAGCTTTAAGCAAGTCTGTAGAAAATCAGTGACCCTTAAATTAATGTTTTCTAGAAATAAAATAATTCTCTCAGCAATGTCTTCACATTTTCTATGGAGGGGAAAAACAAAAAAATCAGTCTTTAATATCTCCACTGAAAGTGTGCAAAAGGCTCTGCTATCAACAGTAGAGGTTGATCTCTCTCTCCTTGCTCCTTTCTTATACTTTCCTATCTACCTACAGCATGGTAATGAGGGTTCTTTATTTCTCCAAAGAAATTGCTGCTGAATGATTGTGTAAAGTGCTGGTTCCCTCATGTGGTGTTTTAGCTGACACTTCAGTTGTGGGTACCTCTGCCCTTACATAGCAGAATAAGTTTTGTTCAGGAGTATTCCTTACAGAAAAGAGTAAGGAAAATCTGTCTCTTTATTCCCTCTCTGCTCCCATAGATATATAATCTGTCCCAAAGCATGCAACTGTGGGTCTGACAGCCAGAGTGCCTCAATCGCGGGCTTAGTACTGTGGCCCTGTAATGCTTTCAGGTTGGCCTAAGCGCAGCCCAGCATTTCCTGAAAAGATGCTTCTCCTTCAGCTATTTTGCTCTGCAAGCTGCTGGCATTGTGCTCAAGTCATGCCCGAGGATGGCACCACAGCCTAAAGAGAAGGCAAAGCTGAAGAGCATTGTGCTAAGCAGAAGGTGTCAGCTCCATGTGAGCCCGGAGTGCCCTTTTGGCTTCAAAACCATTTGACACAAGGGGCTCTCAGAAACCTCCAGGCCTCCAGTAGGACTGCAAGTTGTGGTAATCACAGGGTCTGCACTTCTCTTTGTGCAGGCAGCAAAGAAGGAAGATACAAATGCAAATGAGGATGTCTTTTGTGACAAAGGAGACTAACAGCACCCAATGTCTGGCTTGTACAAGTGATTATTAGCACTTTTTTGTGCATTTCCAAATGCAGAATAGTTATTCACACAAATGAATGACAATAAGTTTTACTGCTTATTATTTATAGCATTCATTTCTAATACAAACTATAGAATGTAGGATATAGGGAAATGTTATAAGAAATGTTGCAAGATTACTCAGAAAAGCAGATGAGCATTTCTCATACAGGAATATAGAATAACAGCAAATATACTAAGTTCGAAAAGCCCCAGGTAGTGCGTGAACAATAAAATGCTACACAAGTAATAAATCCACAAGGTTATTAGTACAAGAACAATGATGCAAATGGTTTCAAGTCCCATTTGGCTTTGAGCATTTTCTTCTAGGTCAGTGATTTGAATAAGAGGTAGGCAAACACTGCAGAAGATTTTGTGTAAATATTTATTTAATGTTTTTAATGAATTCACTTAGCTTGTGTTTATTTTCCACTAATATTGTAGTAGAGTGGTTCCCAGTCTGCTGCATATTATAGAAAGCCTGATGCTGTAAAAGGGGAAGATAGATCAGTCCCAGGCCATACACCCTTGTTGCAGTGGATGTGTTTTGTGGCAAGAAAGTTCATGAACATGATTCATTTTAAACAAATATTGGCAAACTGGTCAAAGAAATCCAATTCTGTATTTGTTCACATGAGAATTTGTACCATATGCTTTGGATATAGGAATAGCATTTATTCTGTTCAGGAACAAGCTTGTACACTGAATCATCACTAAGCCTGGGAACCAGTATTTCAACTTCAAATACTGAGAAAAAGAATGTGATTCACAGATATCTGTTCTTACTGAAAATGATTTCAAATAAATATAGTAACACTGACATTCTCACAAATTATTAGTAAAAACAGAAAGATGCAAAATACATTGAACAGCTGAGGCACGACTGCTAACCAGACATTTTATTACATTTTAGTTATTACTTTCAATACACTTTGTTCAAAAATGGGTCCTAATATGCAATGCCTGATGGCTATTCACAGGCATCCATGGAAAGAGCTTAGCTCAGCTTCTACAGGAAAAGAGAGCTGGGAACAATGCTGCAAACACAATCTGCACTGCCTGGCAGTATAGCGAGGAAGCCATGGGGAGGCAACAAATCTCACTTAAAGGTTGAGTCCCCCCCTCTTTCATGTGGCTGTTAGATAACACATTGCTAAAGGACTGGTGTTAAGTAGGACTTAGGAAGGCAGGGAACATGGGTAGTGCTGTTCCAGCAGAACATTGTCCTACACCTCCTTTAAATATATTATGTTGCTCATACAGGCTGTTACCAGGCTAAGACATAATAAATTCTTCGTTTTCCTAAGGCAGCACCATCCAATTCAGTTTCAGGTTTAGCAATGTCCAAGTTCATTACCCAGCTTCATCCCACCACCTGTCCCGTGGATTCTTGCCCAACAAATTTCCTTTTGGAATTTCATCTTTTCACCATACAGTGTGGTTAAGTTTCTGCCAGGACGGGGATGTTTCCAAGGCTGAAAAGAAAATGGTAGTGAAGCTCCTGCTAAAATAAATCTTGCTGAAGCCAAGGATACTGGAAAATGAACAACTAATGTCTAACCTACTATGTTGGCCACAATCCTGGGTAAAAGAGCTACAGGAGTATCGAGACACCAATAACCTAGATGATACAATTCTAATCAGGATTTTGGCTGCAGAAACAGTAACAAAACTCACCCTTCCCATAATCACATGCAATTTATTAACCACAGTGGCTAAAGAAAGCCTTTTGTTTCTGGTGTTGTTATAAGAACTGCTGTAGCATAAGCATGTATTTTAAAAGGCTGTTACTTGCTGCTAAAACATTGATTTCTCAAATACAGGAATCCATCTCTCCATTTATGAAACTATAATTACTAGACTTTCCCAATTTTAAATAATATTTTTACAGACTTATAACAAATCTGATGATTGCCAAGAAAAGATAGTTCAGTCTATTTGGAGACGAGTGATTCAGAAACAGATGACAACATAAGGAACTAAGTATAGTATCTGTACCATGACAAACCTACCTCTCTTTACAAAAAAATCTTGTGTCCTGTAGATTATGTCCATCAAAAAAATTCCTGGACTTTACTTCATTCTGATGGAAATTCATGTAGAAATCATACATGGGTAAGAATCAGTATGACTTTGCTGAGGCAAGACTTTACAGAACTGATAAACAGCTCGAGGTGTATTTGAGCCGGTAACTAGGAAAAAATACGTGTACACACACGTGCACACCTGCATAAAACCAACATGGAAGTGCATCAGGCTGCAGTTTGGGAAATGCCAGAGTCAAGTTGATCTTGGAAATTCCAGATTTACATTTCCTGCCAGGTGAGCAGGTGAAACACCAGATGACTACAACACTTCAGAAATTCCATTCTCTGGAAGGCAAGTATGTGTACATATATATATACATACACACCCATACATTACTTCTATCTGGGAAAAAATAAAGTTACATTTTGAATGAAAAATGCTGCATTTACTTCCTAACCTCAAGGCCTGTGAAGGAAGGAATGTTACAGCATCACAGACCCTTCCAGACAGCCTTTTCCTCCTCTGGCCCCCACCAATTCCTTCTCAGGTGATAGAGCCCTACCCTCCCACAGCAGAGAGCATTCTTTCCCGCACTCTCTCTGTCTTTGTAATGGTTTTCCCATTCTCTGCCTTCTATTTTCTATTCCACTCCTCTGGGATGTGGCCAGGACAATAGTCTGGTCTTCAGACATCCCAGTCTCATGATCCTCGCTCACCAGGTTGCTTTTCTTTCCTTTTAACCTCCCATTTTTGGTATGATTTCTTCAACCCTACAGTCCCTATCCTTTTCAGTCCTAGCTCTACTCTTCTTCCTCTCAAAATTTATGGTATCTTTTGCCTTCTCCTCTCCCCACTTTGCTTCAAATACTTTTCATACCTCATAGTGCAAGACCCTCTCAGATCTTCTGCATCTCCTATCAGACACCTTTAGCCTCTGGCTAAGTGCCCATTTCTTTTCCCAAGAGACCTAAATCCCACAGGTGCAAATTGTAGTTGTTCTTTCTTGCTAGACCTTCCCCTTGCCCCACCTCTCAGCTTCTGCCCATTCCAGCATTTCTAGCATATTGTAGCACTATGGTCACGAGATAAACGCCAGTTACCCACAGCTACCATTGGACTATAATTAGTGTGGGGGAAAACTTCAACAGAATTAATTTGCAGGAAGTACCCAGAAAAGCCTGTTTCAGTTTTACCCACTAAATTTCCAAAGACATATTGGGTTTCATGATGGCCTTATATGGAGGTGTGGAAAGGCAGATTAACTCAAAATTCTGCTCCATACCGTAACAATTGTTAAAAGGAACACATGGGTAAAGCAGACAACACAATTGTACCCTAGCCCTGTCCTAGCAAATGCCTGAGCAGTTTATTAGAATAATAATCATAAAAAGTGATAATAATAGATTTTTGGATCCATAGAAATGAACATAGAAATTTTCAGGCCACAAAGTAAAAATTAGAAAATTTAGTTACAATAAAATGACTGTTTTGCCATGAGGAGTGTTTGGCCTACCAGCTTGGACACTGGTCATTTTGTGTTTGCAAGTATGGAGTTTTAAATTTATTTTTTATACTTTGCTTGGTTTCTTTTGTCTGTGTTTCTTTTTATTATATATCACAGTACTACTGGCATGATGGTAGCATGTTTAAAAGCTCCTTGTATTTCAATGTTCTTGACAAGCCCATTTTCCTTCAACTTGTAGGGCATTGTCCAGGCCCTCTCAGGATCATGAGGAACAAGGCCACGGCCTCCTGTCAGGACCAGAGTTTCTGCTGAGGCTCAAATACAGCAGAAAACAGACAGGTTTACTGGTGTCAAAGAACATGCTATCTGCTGCTGAGACTGAAGATTCTTCCTTCTGCATTAATTAGGTTTGTACTGCTGCTCTTCATGACTTGTTCTTAGATTCTAGAGCTTTCTACAGCATACACACACTACTGCACATGGTACACACACAGTCTGTAAACCCACAGATTATGTTTCCTCTGCTCTGCCAAAGACATATCTACCCATTTCCCCACAAAGATGATAAAACTGTAATTCTAGTGACTGATACAGAGAAGTGTTTGAATTTTAGGAGAATAATGCAGATTTGTTGAGGGTCAACAATAATTTTGTGTAGACATGCTGTTTGATTAAGGAGCTGACTGTGATATCAATTATCAGCTATGACTGAGGCTCAATTCTACCATTTCAGATATAATCGCCAGCAGTCAGACCTGGCAGCTGTGGTGCATTCCTTTGCAGCAATATAGCTGTGTATAAAATAATGATATTTTGGATTATCCAAGCAGCTGGACTACAACTCATAGCTGGAACTGAAGAAACTAATACACATTTAATTTAGAGCAAATCTGGCATTTCAAAGTATACAAAGGCCTCAGCTTTAGCAGAGGTAACCAACATTTTGTTCTAGTATCACTTCTTTTCCTCCTAAAGAGATAATTTCTGGGGTCCTGAAGTATAGGTCATAACAACTTTATCAAATGTGCCTGGGACTTTGCAGCCAAAATCTTACTGAAAAAGCAACAAGGTTGATATTTAACCACCATAAGTGAGGCTTTCCTACTGGAAGTTCTGTAAGTTTCCCAATCTCTATTTCTTCACTAAGCATGGCCAAACAATGTCTTGCAGTTAAGAATCTTGTAGATAGAATTGACTAGTCCAATGCTTGACAGCTGTGGCTACAGGGATCAGTTTTCTTCTTTTTTTTCCTCTTTCTTTTTCCTTTTTTTTGACATATGGAAATATTAAGTATTGGAAATATTTTGGGCTAGCCTCAACTGAAACATTAATTATGTTGAGGAATTCATTAGGTCATTTTAAAAGATTTGGTTTTTTTTTTTTTTTGTTATGGAGCATTTGGCATGCTATGGGATATAATTATCTTAATAAAGCATGGTTGCAAAATGCTAATTTCAGAATGTCATAATCCAGCTAAATGATAAAGCCAAGTAGCTCCTGGAGATGTCTGCCTACATCATTTATACGTAACAGGCACAGTAACAGGGCCATTGTAGAAAAAGGTCTCAAATCCGTTTGCAGCTGCTTGGATTCAGCATTCCTCGTGCAAAGCCAGTGGAGCCAGCTTCTCCTCCAGTCATTTCACTGCAGTGCCTTTGGTAGGTGAGGAATGAAGCCATGCCATAGGCACAGCTGCTTTCTCTTACCAAAGACCAAAGCAGCTGCAGCCTCAGAGCAGTGGAACCACGAGGGAGAAGATCTGTCCCATCATTATTTAGGTCCCAGGCAGAATGGCAAAAGTGGTGAGAGTAAAATGTCCTAAAGAGAGAGAGAAAGAGCAACCTGCTTCATAACATTGGCTGAGCACTGGCAAGAAGCCGTGCTGTCATACTGCACGGAGATCTCCCATGGACGACACGGGATGACAATTCTGTGTCTACAGCCCATTCATCCAGGCAGCACACGTGCATCTGTTCCATGCACAGGAATTTTTATAGAAGCAATTGTAAGGAGGATTAAATAGGTGTCTGACTCTGAGGTACATAGGAAGGACATCACAATCTATAATGGTATAAAGTAAGCAGGGCAGTGATGTGAAAGGAATGAGAAAGGAATAAGGAAAATAACACATTGCTCTTCAGGTCTTCTTTCCCTCTGAACTTAAAAAAAATTAAGCTGCTATCAGTGTCTGACAATGAAAATGAGATAAGAAACAAAAATTGCTTACTCTGGGCAACGTCCATGGATACCCAGATAAAAACTCAGCATTTCCACTTTCTTGTAGGCTTCAGATGTTTTCACAGAGGTAAAGATATGCCATGTGTTTTCATCTGTGCTTTTCCTATTGTATTTCAACATCATTAGAAACTGAATTAAGCTCAAATGGAATTTAAAGCAATGGAAATTTGTCTAGACAGGATTTAACTACATCTATTAACTCAATGGGACTTTCAGATAGCAAAATAACAGTTTGAAAGTTCCCACAAAGAAGCAGGAATGACACTTTTATTTGGGTTCTCAACTTTTCTATTTAAATAAGCACTTAACAGACAGAATGCCTTTGGAAATTAATTGTAGTCCAGTCAGAAAACATGAACGGTTTTTCCTAAAAATTAAAAATGTTAATTCTTATTTACTTATTTACTTTTTTTTGGCCACAAATCCCTACATATTTTATTTTCAGACAAGGGGAAGAACTTCTGAAAATATCCCAGATTTGTTTAATCACCTGGTTCAGGCTCTGAAGGGAATTAAAAAGCCACAGGAAGACAAGTGACTTAATTGGAGACACAGAGCTTCTCTTTAGTTTTGCTTTCTTCTCTAAAGCAAAGTTCACGGGGTAGGTTTTCCACTGGATTTATCTGGAACTGGACCTTGATATGACCTAATGGGATGAGTACATTCTGTACACCAAAGATGGAAAGCAGAGTGTAGAACACGGGCCAGACTATAATGCAGCAGAATACGTTTCCAATGTGTCTCCACACACCCCTGTGGATTAGGAAAGACAAAGATGGAGAAACCACTGCTGAAATGCCCCTGGAAGCACCCTTTGGAGCTTTCTGCTACAACTGCAGGAAGAGGGGTTGCACATATCTCTGCAAATGAGGATCACCAGGCTCACTCCTCTACTCACTATCACTTCTTGGACCTCGTCAGCAGCACCCGATTGCTGGCCATGCTTTATTCATACAGTTGTTATCATTTCCTTTCTTAAAATAGTGCTTCAAACCGAGTCTGCACACCTCTTATGAGTGACTCCACAGATTCATTTAGCATCTGCCCTTGACTTTCCTTCCTTCTGCTGCCCCAAGTTGCCCAAGTTGTGCTAAATCATCTTAAATCCTTTCTCTCTTTGTTATGCTTAATTACATAGTTGCCAATCTTAAAACACACAAAAGAGGGAAATTTGAAAACATTCTGGGATTTGTATTATACTGCTGAATTAACTGGTTTTTCCTATTGCATGGGAAAGACAGATTTAAATGAACTTTCCACAGAGAAAAAAATGGGTGAGTCTTCAAAAAGAAAGAAAAAAATTGGCAGGTGTATAATTATTTTACTGCTTCTACTTTTGTTACTTTCCTTCCTTACTGTCAGTCTTCACCCTCTCCCCAGTCTGGTTGTTAATAATAATAATAATAATAATAATAATTTCAATCCCCTTCTTTCTATGCTAACTTTGTGGGAAGAACTACAGCATCCACACACACATATAAAAAGATCCTTTCCTTGAACAGAGTTATCTGCTGCTAACCACACATCTCTGGCCACTTGCACTGGAGTTGAGGACTCTGCCACATGACTGAGCTATATCTGAGTTGCAGCAGCTTAACAAAGTTTAGTCTGTCAACAAACCTAGTAAAATTGTCCAGCCCATACAGTTAATCTGCTGCTGTTGCAAGGTAAAATGCATCGGGTTAAGTCATCATGACATACACGACCCATTACGACAGCCCGGATGAGAAATGGTAATTGTTTATTCCACAGTAACTTGAGACATTTGCTCCAGTTAATCAAGGGGAAAGAAACTGTCAGGTATGCAACAACAGTTTAGAAAAGAATAGCCTGCTGTTACTGCTGATGAAGAGACAGACACCTGAAGAAAAAAGAAAAATCTCATTTAGCCTGTGCTGCTGAAATCAGACCTGAGCAATATCTGCTTGCTTGGAGGCTTGGATACTACCATGAAGAATACAGTCTGACAGAGGAAGAGCACATGAATAGGAACGTACACAGCAGGACCACAAAGAGACTGAACTAAAGCCAGTCATGCCATCAGATCAACATTGCTGCTGCTCAGTGTGCAATGCCCAAAACAAGCAGCGTCATGTGGCTTTGTAAACAGAGGAAGTACATCGGGACAGAGGGGCAGTATGGAGCCCTATGGCATCAGTGATTGTGGAGAAGGCAGTAAAATGAGCAGAAACACCATTTCTAACATTTGTGTTGGCATTTCCAGCGTGTAAGATCTGACCCATTCAGAGACAAACCGCTTATAAGAACATATTTCCTAAGTTCATTTAGAAAAAAAATCAGTAGGAATAGTTTTAATCCCTTTAGACACAATGTTTCATTTCCTGAATGTCGGTGATATGAGGCACCGAAACATCTAATCATGTGTTCAAAGGTACTGTGCTTTAGGCATCCTGAAGATACAGCCCTTCATGTTGAATTCATAAAATGTGCAGGAGGTAAGGTGCAAGTGGAAACCTTAACCTGTTGGATGAAAGCTACTGTCTTGTGGTCTTAGGCTGGGTTTGGCCAGTTTTCCCTTTCCCCCAGGCTCATCTGCATGTGTGAGGGGAACTGAACATAAAACACAAGTGCTCAGACCTTATGGCCTTTACAATGATATTGTGAGGTCTGAGAGTCCACAAAACCCAGACCTTCATTTAGGAAAACATTTCATGTGATGATTTGGTGTTTCCCCTCAGCAAATCCTTCCTCTACTCCTGGGACAGGCTTTAAGCTGCATCTTAAATTTCAAAAGGTTAAACTGCTTTCTGACAGCTGCTAATGTCTTCTTCAAGGAACTCCTTGAAAGCTTATTCTTAGGACATTGATTTGTTGCTATTAAAACATAACGAGCTTGTGTTTGTTGTGGGATAGGTAGTCTGTTTAAAACCATTCCCACTCTTGGGAGTGGTTGTAAATAAAACATAATTCTTGCAAGGGAGCTGTCATCCAGAAATCTTGCATTGAGCCTTTCCAGATGATAGAAACAACATTTCTAAGACATGAAGGACAAAGCTGACTTACAAGAAATATATACAGCCCCGAGAGTGACTCAGGGAAGGCAGAACCAGGGCCCAGAAGCAGAGAGCACTGTCAGTATGCTGTACTTTGTGCCTCGGTCATGAAGAGACAACAGTTTCCCAGGCTTTATAGCCCACTTCTCCAACTATTCTGGCCTCCTTCAAGCAGACCAGAACTGACATGTAACCTCTCCTGGCCAAAGTGCCTAACCCAAACATTGGTTCTGGAAGTTATTCCATCCATGAATTGATGACAGCAACATCCTTTTGGTTACCCACTGCTTTCTGTTCGCAAGTTTACATCTGCAGTGCTCTCTGAAGCTCAGTCTGAAGCCTATCGTCCAGATGTCCCCAGGCACCCTGAAACCACTGCTACTTAAGCAATAATAAAGCTCCTTTTTCTCCCCTTACAGGATGCTGTATTCCCCACACCAGCAGTTTCATTCATCCACAAAATATCCCTTCTCAAATAAAATCTAGGCCATTTTGGAGCATGGTGCTGAGCCACTCTCCATGTTTGGGAGAAACACATGCCTCACTGTCTCTTGCAGCACACTTAAATGGCCAGATGTGATGGGACAACCAAACCCCTTATCTGAGTCTGTCACTAGGTATTTTCATACCTCTGCAGAGAGTTCCACAGGATCATTCATAAAGAGCAGTTTAGTTGAGGTTTGTCTGATCCAGCTTGGGACTTTTGTAAGGCACTGGGCTATGCACTGATGTTTTGTTATAGCAAACTTCTTGCAAGACAGAAACCACTAGAGTCCTGGCTTTGCTCAGTTGCCTCAATTAATATAGATATACATATACACACTTAATATAGCACTGTGTGTATACAAAGTATATACACATAGTGTATGTATTTATCACCTTTCCTTACAGTTTACCTTTCCTTACAGACACTTGGTTCTTCTGTATCTCAGACAGATCAAGAGGGACTTTTTTCACCCCCAAGGAAGGGGAATATCTGTGTATCTAACCATATTTCTGCTGCCTACTTCACTTAGTTATTGCTGATATCCTCTTGGCTCACAGAGCCAAGCAAAAAACACTGCAAAAAAAAATTTGGAAAAGCGGGGTGAGTAGTCCACTCATCTATATGGGAAATGAAAGCCTGCTTACTAAATTAAAATGAGTGTATGGATTCATTGCCAAAAGAGAGAAAAAATTCAGATTTACACTGCTTTGTGTTCTCCTAATGGAAGTATTGAGCTGATTGAACATGAACTTCTAAAAATAAATTTGAGCAAATCCCACCAGAGTTGCTACAGAGAGAGTCCAGCTTCTGTAAAGAAACTGCTGGCTTTTCAGTCCCCCGTATTTCATGATCCTTCCCCCAGTGGGTGGGAAACACTGTGCTTACAGTGATGCCTCCCATGCTATAGCAAAGCTGCCAGCTGTCTCAATGTATGCAAATGAAATTATGTGCTGAAGATTACACTGCCCTTTGTTGGGGGCTGCTCCTTGGCTGTGAATGGCCCCTGACTTCTCCTGACACAGCAGGCAGAAAGCCTTGCAAATTTTCCAGCAGCCCTACCCAGTCACTTTCAGTCAGAGAATACACAGACCTACCAAAGCCTTACTCCTACCTGAAACCTGTGTGATGTATCATTACACCTTTGCAGTGCAGATGGGGCTACGATGCGGGGAACTCACCTAGCTTAAGGTAAGTTTATTATTCAGCAGCACTCTGCCACGGAAATAAGGAGGTTTACTCTCATATCAGTTGCTGAGGTAGGATGGAGGCACAACCCTTGGACATCACTAGCCAAGGGCCAACCTACGTGTGGCAAAGCTGGGTGTAGAATGAAGCTATCCTGTGTCCCTCCTGTACTTCTTATGCTAAGGCATGCAGCCTAGGAAAGCTAAATTTACTTATTTCTTTCCAAAGTCTTTCTTACTGTTTATCAATTCCGTCCAGGAACACAGTGTAAGTGTTCACTGCATTTTACTTGTCCTCATGAATACTAGCCACAGCTCTGCCAAAAATAGCTTTATACAAGTGAAAACCAGGTGCAGTAGCAAAGAAATTTTGGGGAGTTTTTAGAAGTGTTACTGCCCAGGTTAAAAAGTCATCTTCAGTTTATAGATTTACCACTCTCATGCCCTTCTGAAAAAAATGAATTTGTTTGCTTGTAAACAATACGTTAGGCAGAATATTAATATACTTATAAGATTAGGCACGCAGAAAATAGCTTCAAAGTTAGATTTGTCAACAAATACTTGGAGAACAAGAACAGCATGTTGGCGATAAGTTGCCCTGGTGGATGTTAGTCACATTTCTATCCAGAGATGAAGGATAATGAAGGTCACTGTTGTATACATTGATTCAAAATTAAGGATTTTGTCAAAGTTACAACCTGCAATGATATTGGATATGATCCTTCAAGCAATCTCTCCTGCAGCCCAGTGGCACAGCTGTCAACAAACCTGCTCTTGGCACCACGGCCCCTTTTGAGGGCAGGCCAAGCTCTTGAGGAAAGACACACCATGCTGCCATTTCTGGCTACATTTCAGGGTGTGCAGAAACCCTCTTTCTTAACCCCAAGTGAAGTAAAAAAATAAACCTCTCACATGCAGAGGCTATGACGGGAGCTGAGGAAGATTGTGCAAAGCCAGCTCCCTCAAAGCTGCCCACCAGGGCACCCTGGAGGAGGCCCGGGCTTGCTTTCATTTCAGTGCACCACCAAAGAACACAGATAATGCAACTGTTCGGCATTTGCATTCAAGTCTTTCTCTTCCACACTGTCCAGAATGTTCTGCCACTGCCTTTGGGGATGCCGAGTTCCACCTTTATGGCTCTAAACGAGTTTTATGGTGCTCATTAAGTAGGATCGTGCACCGGTGCTTTTGCAGGGGCCCTCTAACAACCACCATGGATTTAAATCCAGGAGCACACATCCTGTGATAAATCCATGGGCACATAATGCATGCATTAAAAACCAAACAAAACCCACACAGGCTTGGGAAGCACTCCTTTGAGATTCTTTATTCCCTGTACCTCTTGATAAACATCTCTTTTTTTTCTCCTCAACTGACTAGAGATGACCTTAGCAATATTTGACAGATCTTAGAATCAAATTTTCAAAAATATGAACTAAAATTGTCAAAAATGTTTGCCCTTGCTGAAGCATTGTCCATACACTGAGTATGAGTCGGATTACCAGAGGGATGGCTCTGCTCACACTAACATGCACTGCCTGTGCTTTTACCTCCTTCAGGCTATAAAACTATGATCTTCACACCCCAGCTTTGTGTGCAAGTCTGAGGAGCTCCAGTTTTCAAAATAGGCCTTTAACTTTTAAATATTTGCTTTTGACTTAAAGCTAAATAAATCAAGTCGTAAAGAAGTAAAATGCAACAATTTGCCTCTCCTGTGTCAACAGAGTACATGGGAGCTAAAAGGCCTATGCTCAAAGAGGAGGGTGACGTTTTAGTTCTCTTCCCCCAGTGATGGAGAAATGGCTCTTTGTGTATTATGTCAGGAAAGTCTACCCAAGTCACACCTCATTTAAAGTGATCTGGATTATGAAACTCAAATTGCCTGCCAAGGGAAGTGCAAAAGCTAGGATAATAAGTGAAGTCCTCGGAGCTCCTGGGGAAAGCATCAAGTATTTGGAAAATAAACTGAAAACAAAAGGTAGAGATTCACTGTGGACCCATGAGCAGGAATTACAGGAGGCCTTTTTTCCTACAGAGGTTTTCCTTGGCATCAGCCATAGACACCTGATAGGAATTTTGCAAGCCTATCAGAAAACACACACAGGACCACGATGTCCATGGGATGAACTTATTTCTGTTTGAAACGAGGGTTGCCCCAGCTAATGCTTGTCCTCCTGTGCCATGATTTAGCATGGGTACAGCTACAGCAATTGATGCCTGCAAGCAACCAAAATGCAGATTCAACTCAGTACAGGTCAGGTCCCTGATAGTAAAATTTGGAGGGAAATATCCATCACTCATTGAGGCAATTATTTTCATGTTAGACAAAATCCTGAAGGGTTCACACAGTCCTTTCTCAGATAAATGTCTATCCTGAAATCGTTAGAAATTTTAACCAAAATTGTTTGACTTTTCAAATACAGTTGGCATAAAATCAACGTCCTCTTCAAGGCCTGATGAAATATTTTTGCCCTCATTAAGTTCTGATTTTGTTTCCATCTAATTTACAAATCCTGATACTTTTCATGCATTGCCTTTTAGGGGACTGACAGATCTTGCCCTTAGCAGGAAGGAGTTTAATTTAAAGCAATATAAACAGTGCTGCACAGCTGAACTAAAAGACGTGGCAATTAAAATGCATCTGCTATGATGGAATGAACTTTAATAAAGATCTTAAGAATAATATTAGAAGTCATGCATGAAGTTTTATTCCTCATGCATGGAGTAGCAGCAGAAATAATAAAAAACTTGGCGAAAATATGAAACATGGCATTTGTAAGCCTGAAAGAACTATGGCCTTGCAAAAAATTTTATCACAACAAGAAGAAAAATATACTTCCCTGATAGCCTGTGTTTCATTTGAATCAGTTTTGCCTAAATTTGCTCTTTCTTCTGTTAAAGGTCATTCTTTTGTAAAGTGATTTTTATAATTGTTGTCATTCTAGATAATTTACGTCAAATTTTGTCTAGATTAATGTTGAGAGGATCACTCTAATGGATGATTAGCTAATAAATTCATGTAACCATTCAGGAACAATACTCACTCAGAGGACAGTTTACAGCACAAAATAAAAATTAAGCAGAACTTCCTGTCTTTAGGTGTGCAGCTATCTGTATTGCTCTTTACTCCAAGGCCTTTGAATGAGTGCTGTCACCCTACTGAATCATTCTGTCCATAAATTATTCTTCACAGATTTTTTACTTTGGCTGTGTGTATCAGAAACAAGGCATTCTTTGAATTGTTCTGGGAAGCAGGCAAGGACAAACGTTTCCATAAGGCTGAAATGGTCAGCTGGTCCTCTGAGCTAATTTCCTGTTTAAGTATTTAACCCACAACATAGCAAATAGGAACTCCAGGAAAGCGCATCAAAAAGCCAAACAAAATTAAATCAGTATACGCTGCCTGCCAGCTCTGTTCCTGACCTGTGTGCGTTTGGCTGAGTCTACCATGTACAGTAGCTGGGTCTTCAGTATGAGATGTAAAATTGTATAATGACAAAATTCTCCCTGGATCTGAGAATGGAAGGTGCCACAATCCTATCCTCAGTTCTGCTACCACCTCACAGGGATGTCCAGAAAGGCATTCAGTCTTTCTAGGGCTTAATATCTCATGCCATTTTTGACCATGTGACTGTGCCTGGGCCCAGTTATCTGTGCTATGCCCTCAAAATCTCAGTTTCTGCAAGGTTTCATATCCCCTCTGAAGATGGAGTCCCCCACACATAACTGGTCACCACCCAATAATCTGCCCACTGCTTCAATTGCACTGCAGACGTGCATCCAAAGTGAATACAGTGGGACATACCTTCAAAATTAGCATTTCTCTTTAATACGTAAAACCTGGACACTAAAACTGCTCCATTTTAAACTGCACAGAGATGTTTTGCCACTTTTGACTCGGTTTCAGAGACCAACTCGTTGGAGCCAAGTAACTGGGTTTTTGTGGCAAGGTTTTGGTAGCAGGAGGGGTGCTACAGGGGTGGCTTTTGTGAGAAGCTACTGGAAGTTCCCCTTGTGACCCTGTGGGGAACTCACACAGGAGCAGCCTGTTCCAGTGGGACTGCACCCTGTAGAAGGGACCCACACTGGAGCAGTTCATGAAGAACTGCAGCCTTTGGGAAGGACTCATGTTTGAGGAGTTTCTGGAGGACTGTTTCTTGTGCAGGGACCCCATGCTGGAGCAAGGCACGAATGTGGAGTCCTCCCCTGAGAGGGAATGAGCAGCAGAGACAATGTGATAAACTGGCTGCCAGACGAGGTAGAAAGTTTGGGAGTGAAGTTGCTCTTGGGAAGAAGGAAGGGGTGTGGGAAAGGCCTTTTCAGATTTGGTTTTAGTTACCTTAATCCTACTCTGATTTGATTGGTAATAAATTAAATTAAGTTTCCCCAGGTCAAGTATGCTTTGTCTATGACAGTTACTGGTAAGTGATCTCCCCCGGACCTTATTTCGACCTACAAGCTTTTCATTTTATTTTCTGTCCTCTGCCCAGGGAAGAGGGGAGTGACAAAGTGGCAATGGTGGGCACCGGCTGTCCAGCCAGGATCAACCCACCACAAACAGAAAGATTGAAAATAACATGCCATGGTTCTCTGAGTGTTAAGGTATTAATTACTGGCAACACGTGGAGTCCTTCTGGTGGCCATTAGTACAATATTTCTTATTGTACTCCATACCCTTACAGGGTGAATCAAATGCTAGCTGAGGCAGTTCCATGTTTAAAAAACTCAAAACATTGTACAAGGACACTGATAACCCCATTTTGAGATTTTTGCCATCAAACTGCAGTGGGCACTGGATTAATTCTTAAGCAAGTTAGGAGCTCAGTTTGCAACGACTTGAGCTGTAAATCAGCAAATAATCTCACTGAAGTGAACAACACCATTTTGTGCTCATGGCTACGCACTAAGCCAGGCACTAAATTCCACCCCTATCAGAGTACACACTGACATGCCTGGCTTTCTGTGCTGGGTCCAGGCTCCCCATCAGCAACATGGTATTGTCAACCAGTGAACTCTGATGTGTGACTTTTTGCTAACCTTATGAGATGTCATTTTTATTTTTTCTACTTTAAATTCTGTTATTTTTTCCACTCTGCCTTCTGGTTTTTGAATATTGTGAGAGCATTTCACACATGTTTTTTGACTTTCCCAGTAACCACATGGGTTCAAGTCATGCTATTTTTGGTGATAGTGGTGGTTAAGTGAAAGCTGGGGTTCCTACACTGTTGCCCAGTTTCAAAGGCTGGGGCTTTTAAAAAAAAGCAATAAATGCCACAAAAACCTGTGATGAGATCATGACAGCTGACATTACAGGGTGTGATAGCTGTGAAAAAAGAGAGTTATTCCCTGTCACACTGGTATGAGATCAAATCCCAAAAATTTATTAGGGACTACATATTTTCTTGCTCAATATTTCTTATGCAGCTACCACAAAATTTCCCTCCAGTTGAGGGTGGGATTTTTCTGACCCTTTGGGCAGCCATATTTTCTCATTTATTTTTCACTTCCCCGCCTTCCAGCACCTACTTAGCCTGTTTCCCACATTTACATTAAGAAGACTGAAGAGTTATCAAAACTTCACCTTCCTGCCTGTCCATAACCACATAAATTCATCTAACCCATAAATTCAAGACAGCAGTGTGTACATCCTGTCTGAATGTAAAGAGCTTTCAGCTTTCTGGACATATAGATTGAGTTAATTTTCTTCCCCCCCCCGACTGAACGATGTTGAAATGCTGCCACCTTCTGATAGACACTTGTGCTGCCAGTGGGCTGCAGAAGCACATTCCCCCATTTCCCCCAGACTTGTAAGTTGATTTATACTGATCCTCAACTGCATTGCTGCAATATATAACATGACAAGTTAAACGCAGTGCCTGCCAAAAAATCTTGATAGGCTCAGCTTTTGTGCAGCGGCACTTGAAAAGACCATTACTGCTGCCATCCGACTAAAGTATGCTCAATATTTTTGACAGTGAATTATCTGAACAGCAGTTTATCTCAATGTTCACTTGGTGTTATAACAATTTAAAGATTAAAAAGATGGGAGATAAAAAAAGAAATAAAAGGAAAACCTGCTTTTGTTCAAACTGCAGAAAACTGGAATTACTTTTTCTGTGAATTTTAAATCTATCCTGTACTTGTTCCCAAATGCATTTCAGAGCATACCAGTGGGCTGATAATTAACCTAGGTGTAGATCAAATTTAGGTTTTGTCATCTGTTGCCAAGATCTTAGGTCTTCAAAAATCCACCTATGATTGTACCTTCTCAGAGACAGCTTGTGTGCGGTCTTCAAGGCAGTGGCTTCAAAACTGAGCCAGTGAGGAATAGATCTGAGTTTTCCATCTGCCTCTCCATGGGGCCTGTGTCCTGCTCTCTGAACCTCTTCAGAAGATATGAAATCAATAGCTGCATGACTGCTGCAGTGATAGGATGCCGAGCCCCATCTCAAGGAAGCATCATTCTCACTTACTCCTTGTTTGCAGCTCTATGCTCAGGAGAGCAGAATATATTTTCCACCACTCTATTTCTGTAGACCAGAAATCACCTCTGGGTGCAATGCCAAGCCTGTCTTAAGACCATTCTCAAATCTGAGATTTGACAAATAGATCCTTCTGCTTGTTTATATAATCGAGTACTTGTAACTAAGTAAACTTTTCTGGCTGAAATGCATTATTTAGGAGATAAGGACTTTAGTCAACTAAGATGCTTTGCAAACTCTTATAAATTTCAGCAAATTATTCTGGCTTCATAATTAAAATAATTGCTGAAATAATCAGAATATTTTGGGTATTTTCTAAACCAAAGGTTTTGATTTGCCAATCTACAATTATTTGCTAATCTTAGTTATCAAATATTGTTAAAACCTCAGAAAGAATTTTTTTGGTCAAGCTGAAATCCCCATCTTATTATTGGTTTCTGAAACTCCAGCTGAACCAAAAACCTCTGTTGCTTCCTACTGAGCACTCAAAAGTACCTTATCCAGCAGCTACCAGCAATTAGTGGCTTTGAGGTAAAAAATCCCAAACCCAGAAAACTCCGAAGCAAGTAATGTGATGGGAGCAACACCATAGTGTGCCCTCTCCGGTTGGTATGACGTGTCCAAGAATAACGTCAGGAGGTCCCACAAGCAGCCTGGTGCCTGAAAGCTCTGTGCTGGGCACAAGGGCCTAAACCAGAAACTGCTCTGAGGATTTGTAGCATTCCTTAAGGTGCTTCTTAGAGGTTTGTCAAACCTAAAGAGGAAGGCAAGTCCCATGTCATTTGTCTTAAGTTACTTAGGCAGGATCTGTACCTCTATATTTAGGAGACCGTAAATCAAAAGGAGTAGCAGATTGCTGGCCTGAGCTACCTATTATGATAGATGACAATCACTTTGATATTTAAGCCAAAAAAGTTCAGCTTCATTTCATGTTGGAAAGTGTTTCTGGTGGAGAAAAACCATTTCATGTGAGTTAAACAAAACTCACTAGACCAGACTCTGCCAGACTGTCTTTATGCATTCATACATGAACATTTCATTCCCCCAGCAATTAAACACTTTCTTTCCTCTACCATAAACATTACTCAGTGATGCTATAATTTATTTCACTACTCTACTGGATAAAACTGTTCCTTTCTTCAGGCCACTTTTGGTTCATTTTCCTAAGTAGCGAGGTATTAACAGCATCACGAGCAAAACAAGACAACAAAATTTCATGTATTGGTTGTATTTCTGTGCGACACATTGAAAGTACACCACAGTGACCAAAACTCTGTGCTTCATGGCAGTGCAACACAGAATGATTTTTCTACATGTGAGTTATCTGAATTAGACTCCATATTCTGGCCTGGAGGAAAGCTTTCAGAAAGCAGGAGCGGGAGACTTGACAGCAGCTACAGAGAACTAGAGAGGAAGCAAAATCCTCTGATGCATTCTAAGAGACATTGTGTCACCAGAAATGAAGGCACCTGTTTGAGTCCTAGAGAAAAAGATAAAAGAAAAGAAGTGAGGCATATTTACTTGAACTTCACAAAATTTGATCTTATCATGGTATGAGTACTGGAAAAGGTAGGGACTTCTGTATCCTGATCCAAATCAGTGTGTAAGTATGTGTTCAAAGTATAAGTCAGTGATTACTCTTTCATGGATTTAAAAAACATCTTGACAGCAATGAGTAGGCATGATAAAGTAGGTCAAAATTTCTACTGCTCTGTGCAGGCAATGGCAATTCCTTGGGGTCAGTGGAGAAGGGGCACCCTTTCTGTGTCAATACTGTCATTCCTGAATTACACATCAATTGCACAAACAGTGCATTTTAGAAAAAAGAGTGGATACTCCACTGCAAAGCAGATGACATTTTAGAAATGTCATTTGACATGAGTCTTTCTTTTAAGAGCAAGTTCCTACTTCTGCTAATGGCTGAGAGAAATTCCTGCCCATGTCACTTAGTATTACTGTATCAGCTCCACCTTCCAGACTCTTAGCCATTTTGGTACTTCTGGCAGTGATGTATGCTGCTGTGACCTACAGTGCTGCTCCAAAACTAGTGTAAAAATCGTGCAAGAAATACTCCTGGGTTTTAGAGAAACATTTTAATTAACTGCAGTCAAAAGGATCACTGTCTTTCTTAACCTAGCCATGTTATAAATTATTCTCTACCCTACCAGTAATCAGTCTGAGTGAGTCATAAAGAGAGGTATCACCAGGGCTTTGTGATAATTTTGAGCTCGGATGCCAGCCTCTGACTGCCTCAGGGATGCTTTTTCCCCATTACCCCACAGCAAATCCCCACAGAGGAGTTCACATCCTTCAGGCAGTTCCCTTCGTTACAATGTGGAGACACAAACATCTCCTCTTTCCCAGGTAGTTCAGATCAATACCTTGTCACTTCATGCTTCTGTTGTTGCTTTAGTCTGTAATGAATTGAGTTTTCTGGGGTGGCTGTGCTTTTTCCTCCTTTTTTTTTTCTTTTTAATTAGGATTTGTGGTTCATTCCTTCACCTTCTCGCACAGCAGCCATTAGCTTCAGCTTAGCTCTCTCCTAGCTCCATATATCACTTCATTACAAGAGATTTCTTAGAAATTGACCTTAGCACTCTGAATAAAAACACAACCCGGCCTTTGATTTCTGGAAAGTGTTGGTCTACGGGATGTCAGAGTACCACAGCAACGAGCTGCTGCATGATCTGCAGCTGGCCTTTTCTCAGTGCCTTGAGCAATATTAGCTCTGTTTTCTGATTTCCCACTTGGATCCACTTTGGGTGCTGCATTTCTCAAATGCTGGAACATGTTGCCGGAGTATAAACATTGTAATACCAAAATCAGCTGCTCCTCCATCTGTAACTATCATTTAAACATCCCATTCTCGATACGCAAGGAGAAGAAACATTGGCAGATTTGAGGGGCATCATTAGCAATGCACTGCTGATAAGAACCCCTTGCATATTTCAGCTAGAGGTCGGAAAGCACTGATCCAGTGAGAGGTCCCTTCCTAGAGCCATGGCTTCTGCAGGTGTCAGCCCACATAGTTATTTCAGCTCTGGTGATTTTTTTTTTTTTTTTTTTTTTTTTTTTTTTTTTTTTTGAGGAGAATTTTGNTAATGAGGACACACTGTGCTGAGAATTCATACTCAGGAAAAATGTAAATCAAAGCTACAGTGGCTTCTAGAAAGTAGATACACAGTGACCACCACTCAGCAGTGACCTCAGCCATTGCTGGACACGTGTGAATCCGGAGCTACCCTCACAGGTTTGTGTGCAGAGGGACATGGTCTCATGGGCAAACTGTGAACCAGATGGTTCCCAGTCCTCACAGCCTCTTTTCAGAAATCAAGGTACTCAATAACCCCTTGCTCCTCAGTGCCTTTTCTGCACATGGAATGTATCTGTCCCTTACCACCCTTACTTTAAGCAGAAGTTAAAATCATTCAAATTGCTGGAGCATCAGCTGTTATGCTGAGGATGGCCATGAAAGTAGGTTGGAAGATAACATCTAGATATCAACTTTCTGTCAGAAAATGGATTAGAACTGCAAATACTATTTAGGTCAAAATGCTGTCCACATTGCTAGAAAAGAACTTTGAAAAAAATTGTTATAAAGAATATTTTAAACTTAACTTTTGTTTTAGGTGTGTATGGGAAGAAGAGATATTTGTCTTTCTCAGCTTGAAAAAAGGTTGTATTAAAATATTATAAGAAGCTGTTACAGTATTTCCTAAATCAAAGATTTTAAGCCTTTCATTTCTGCAAATTTTACAAAATGGAAGACTATCCTGAGACATGTGTTCCGTGTAGCAAAAAACTTCCTACTACCTTTTTTTTTTGTTTGTTTATGAGGGGGTTTTAATTTAATAAAACTGAGGAGGTTCTACCAATTTTTAACTTGAACAAATAGAACTTCCACTTGAAAACTTGGGGAAAAAGATTCTTGAAAGAACCATTCATCCATGCCTATGCAAACCTTCACTCCATCCACACTAACAAGCAAGAGGATGTCAACATAGAAACACAGGCACTTGGCTCTAATCTGAGTGAGACCAAGAGGACAAACAGTTTTTGTGAGGAGAAGACTGCCCACGAGGCATTTCTGTAGTACAGATGCCTATGTAGGGTGAGCAGCAAGAATCTGGGCTGCTTATTTGAACAGCAATAAGGTAAATATAAAAGCAATAAGATAAAATGCTATTAGTTTTTCACTGTTTTACCCCTCTCTTATGGAACTTCACTTTTCATTTTCTATTAAGGTCAACTGGGCAGGCTTTTCTGAAACTCCTATATGTTGAAATGTAAATAAAATAAAACAAGCAGGAGGGAGATGAAAAGAAATGACTGGTCCTAATGAGTGTAAGTTTATACTCTGTGCTACAGAGCTGACAGGAACATCCCACAGGCAGGGTCAGATACTGAGGGTAATGTTTACAGCTCCACAGACATCAGCTGAGGGCTCAGCCTGGATGTTGAGCCTGGTTTCTAGCATGGCAGTAAGCATCGGCACGCTGCCTTTTGGCAGCCCTTTGGCATCTGCAGAGCAGAGACGCTTCTGCACGGAGGTGGCTCCAATGCTTTCCCTTCTCCATCCCTCCTGTGATGCAGCACCCAAAAGGCTCAAGAGGAAATGATGCGTGTGGCTGCCCTCTTCCTCCATCAGGCAGTGAGAGGGAAGGGGGAGAAAGGAGGGGAAAAACCTTTCAGCCCCGTGCGTTTCTCTTTCTGCCAGCAGCTGATGGGGAGCTGCCGCCAGCCTTCCCATTAGAAGTTTACAGAAAAGGTGAGCTCATCTCATTTGATTAGGACTGTCACCATCAGACAGTGTTTGCAATTAGTCCACGCCAACCTTATTCAGGCTTTGGATGCCTTTCAGCGGCGAAAAAGGGAACACTTGAGCTCCATTGAATTGGAGCGTGGCATCTGCTGCATGCTGGGGGGAGAGGTTGGGGGTCAGCGCTTGATTTTGATAAAGCGTGCCAGATTAATTGTCTTCGGTAATCCTGTTTGTCATGGTAGATGTGCAGAGAAGTCTTTGTGGCACAGCCTGACATATGGGCTGGCCGGCTGCTTGCCTATTCAGTGCCTCCCAGCACATGCTCTTCACAGTTGGCCTAGTTCCCAGCGCCTTGTTTTCCCGGGGAGCCAGCCTCCTGCGCCTATTCAGCTGGCCCCCCGCTCCACAAACAGGCTCCCTAATCTTCAGGCCTGTCTGGGCTATTCAAAGTGATTGCATTATTCAAAGAGATCAAGAAAGAGAACAGGGCGGGAGGGGTAAGCGCGAGAGGGGGAAAGAGAGCGGTGCAATTTGGAAAAGAAATAAGCAGCCATGTACTTCAGGCAGAGCTCTTCAGGAGGCTGATTATAGTCCCTCTCCAAATCTGAATCTATGGCGAAATTATACCCTGCCTCTTTTGTAAAATAAATGCTAATAAGAGGTAATTTGGACCCTGCTGATTATTAACTTCAGTGGAGA
This sequence comes from Machaerirhynchus nigripectus, assembly GCA_013397975.1. Lineage (NCBI taxonomy): Eukaryota > Metazoa > Chordata > Aves > Passeriformes > Dicruridae > Machaerirhynchus > Machaerirhynchus nigripectus. The sequence goes on along the minus strand of VZRQ01003548.1, from coordinate 263,592 downwards.
TGGTCTTTTCCCCCCATGTTTTGTTGTGAATTCTTGGATTTCTCCCCGTTAGGATTTATGCTCCACAGCAAAAGAAGAAATAGGAGAGTTAGGTAGAAGGGCAAACGTGGCATGACAGATAGGCGAGCATCTAGCTGTGCAGACCAGCCTGGAGTTAGTGAGAGACCAAAAGTGGATCAGTGTCCTGAGCAATGATCCAGCACATCCATGCTCCCAAAGCTTAAGTGCAGAGCCTATCCTGCAGCTGTACGGCCACCTTACAACAATTTGCTTCCCCAGGGAAAGGGAGAAGGGAGATGGATCTAACTTGATGTGAAAAGGAAACAGAAGTAGCTGAAACTACCCTTACCGGGGCTTCTTAAGTACTCTTTGATTACACAGTTAATTACATGGTCATAAATGTTACTTTACAAGAGTTCTTAGGATACATAGTCTATGGTTTTTAAATAGGAGCATCTTTGGAGAAATGCTGAGAATTCAGTATGTCAGCCAAGACCTCAACTTCTACAGGCCATAACCTAAGCTATTTCAAACCCCATCTTGACTTGGCTAGAGTCAAGTTTTCTGCCAAAGAACAACGTTCTGAGTGTATGAGTAACACATCAATAGTAAAAAACCAAACCAAATCCAAAACCAACCAACCAGCCCAAAATAAGCCAAATAAAAAACCACGCCCCCCCAAAAAAAACCAAAACCAAACCCAAAAAACAACCTCAAACAGAAAACCCCCGAAACAATTACAAATAAAGCACACAATTTCCCTCAATACATTTTTGTCTTTTTATGATTCAGAGAGGCAGCAGAAAGAAATGGATGCTGCTGAAATGCATGTCCTGTATGAACATGCAGAGAATGCACTGTGTCCCATTCATAAACTGCCCTGAACCAGAGTATATGTACACCAGTTATTTCCTGTACCAAGAATGTGGTGGCATTAGTGTGGTGTGATTTGCATGTGCTGTATGGTCATCTGACAGATCTTTACCAACATCTGCCACATTTCAGCCAATTTTGAAGAATTCTCTAAACCTCTGCCTGATGTGCTATTAAAATTTGGTATAGTGTCGTGCAAGGAAACAACCAAACCACCGAAGAATGACAGGGAGTATCTAAGACAGTTCAAAAGATGATCCTTTGGTATTTTTTTAAGCCAATTTTACATCTTTATGCTTCTCCCATAATGTCTTTAGCATCATCCTTGCTCCTTGCTCAGAATTTTCTGATTAATAGTTAGATACATCAGTTCCTGGCTTCTCCTGAGCCCTAGAACTTCCTCTCAGCAAGCTCATCACAATCACTTGCTTTCTTCTGCACAGGCCCAGCACCAGCCAGATTAAATTCAGTTTAACATTAAGGAGATCAGAGCTTGTTTGTGCCATCTTCATTGTGCTTACCATTTGGAAGTTACCCATGCTTATACATATCAGCCATCAAAATAACGTTTTAGTACTATTTTTGTCTCTGCCCCAGAGATCACATCGTAGACTCTGTTTTAAATACAGCATCCATAAGCTGTTTAAGAGGTAAGACTGCATGGTTTTGATATTAGGGAGAAGGAAGGCTACCTCTAGGTCATCTCAAGTAAAGACATTGGGCGTATTTATTTGACTCTTGCCTCTGCTATTTCTGCTGCTGCTGCTCTCACTGAGCTTCATTTCCCCTACTCCCCTACATATTGAAATATATACTGTATTGTAATTACAATTAAAGGAATGTAGGACAACCAACATCTCCTAAGTTTCATCTTCCAGGTGGGCATGCAGCCTGAATGAGAGCTGTAGAACAGAATTACCATCCTCTTTTCAGGCTTGTGTTTTCCTACTGTTCCCACTAGACAATTCATTTTTCATACAAAAGTTAATTTCTGAGACTACTATTCTTCTAGTAGGGACCAGCACAGACAAGTGATCTAGACAAACACAGCAAACTGGAATTGCCATGGGGCTGACAAGACAGAAGCAGGCATATCTTTGGATGAAATGAAGACTTTGAGGCCATTAGGCTTTTGCTGGGTGTGTGCTGGAGGAAAGTGGTGGCATGCTCAAGTCAGCAATCTCATTTTTAACCACTGTTTTATCCTTGTAGCAAAAGGATAGCTCGATTTATTTTTGCAACAGTATTGGTATGTCTCTTAGATACAAACCTTCATCTTCAAGAGTGACATTTTTATGGTCAAATGAAAAAAGGGATTTTTGTAACTCTGAATTTATTGATTAATATATCTGCAACAATATGATTCTTTTACCCATAAACAAAGCTTCAGAAATTCTATTTGTTGCAGACAGATCTAATGGAAAGAGGACAAGCATTCCAAGTATTAATATTCATCCCAAGTATTTTCCAATACCCTGAGAAGTTGAAAGCTTCATCCATCCTTGGAAAAATACCCTGATCTAAGATATGTTCATAAAGACAATTATCAAAGAAATGAGTAGAACCTCAAATTTTTTTTTAATACTTCACACCAACAAGTTCATTCAGGAGAAAAAGTTTTACATGACATGTCAATTTTTTTCCATAAAGTGTAAGAAGAATGAGAAAAAATGTCAATAAATAATCCAAACTGAATTGCTGTCATTGAGTGAATTTGAGTCGAGGTGAAGTGGACACAGCACCAACCTTCCAGAGTTCAAGAAATGTTTGGATAACACTCTCAAGCACATGATGTGATTTGTGGGGTGGTACGGTGCAGAACCAGGAGAGAATTTATTTCAGTGATCCTTGCAGGTCCCTCCCAACTCAGGATAGTCTAGGAAATTTTAGCTATTCAAATTATTCAAATTATTTCAGTTGCATTTTAAATAGAAGCAAGTAATTTAAGGAATACCTTAAGACTTTCTTAAGAAAGAAGGAGGAATCTTCTTTCCTCCAATGTCTCTCTAAGTTGGCCATGGGCAGGTGCCAGCAATGAATAGGAGTTTCTAATACAGTTATCCCTGGTGTACTTACATCTCCCTTTCCCCCTTGTTTAAACCCACAAAGATTTATGAGGAATGAAACACCTTCTTGCTTTAGGGATAGTTTGAAGTGTTTCAGTATTTTTAGCAACCAAATGCATAGGGAGAGATTCTTGAAAGATTAAAATAAAATAAAAACTGGGACTTTCCATGTGAACTTAGTAAAATCCTTTAGTATATTTTGAATAATGCTTGCCATGTATTTTGATGGAAACCAAGGGCAAACTTCTGACTTAGTGTGTGACCTAGTACAGCCCACATAGAAAATTGCAGGGAAGGAAGGGAATGAATTCATCAGTGCCCTCTAATTTGCAAGCTAAAGCCAAATGTGCGACATTAACACATCTGAAGGTGCTGTATTGAGTTATATTTCACCAGCTTAAAGCAGCTCTTGGAAGAAGATTGTTGCTTTGGACAAGATCATCTCTCAAAAAAAAAGTTGTTCTAAGTGGATAAGTCATAAATAGTGTGTTCGTGTCCACATCATCTTCTTAATAATACTGTTCTCCTTCTGATACCTTTTGCAAAACTAATTTTTTATTTCTACAGGGAATAAACTAAGTTCCATGTTCTTCCTGGGTTTTTGGGCTTATTAGTCACTAAAATCATCAAAAAATTACAGTTGAAATAAGTAACACATGCGTACCATTATGTTGTATAACACAGCCACACCGGTAGTAAATTAAAAACTGTAACATGCATGCAGTGAAAGGTCATTGACAAAACAAGAGCCTTATGTTACTAGAGACACAGCTATTGTTTCCAATTTACTCAGTACATATCTACAATTCCGTTTCTCTGGAGTCTTTGGAAAACCCAAAAAGTAAAAACAGGGATTGAAATTAATCAAGTCGTTACATATTACGTTCCCTCTTTTACTTTTTGACATTAATACTTAAGTACCACAACAAAGAAAAACCAAAATGGTATTCCAGCCTTATGACAACTACATCAGTTGCCTGCCATCAGTAAAGGTAAGAACTAGTCGTTTGCATCATAAAGTCCTCAGTGAAGACATAAATAACTCCCTGCACTATAAACAGATTATGCTTTCTGTACCTTCATGAAAGCAACATAATGTTTTACATTAACTATATGCATTTTGTACATGCTTTCACAAGAAGGAATAAATTTGGACTGACCCAATTCTTCATTGGTGTGAATCTATATCCCTTTGAGCAGCCAAGAGATGTACTGCTATCCTGATTAAGAGCATTCACTATTACGTTCCTACTTTGAAGACTGAGTATATTTCTGTCTCTTATTGTCCCACACTCTTAAGGTCTTGTATGGAGTTGGGTAATGAAACAAAGAAAACTAAAGCAGGACAAGCAGAGAGCAAGAGAAGCTTTTGCTAAGCAGGGAATATCCTTTCATTTGTATCACTCACAAGATTATTGAGTTTGAGAGGAATAAATTAAACTCAGCACACTATTTTACATTCTCGTTCATGCCTCCATTTTAAGGCCAAGAAGTCCCAGTCATCTCACTGAACATACCAGGAGTGGACCAAGCCCAGGGCTGTAAGGACACAAACCTTTGACAAGTAACACAGTTGCTCTGGCTGAGGCTTCTACCTTCTGCTCTGGTCCCTGTGGCAGCAGTGCCTCCTGATCAGTAACTTCAGGGCAAGCCTCATTGTTCCAGCACTTGAAAGAAATACATCAGAAAGCTTTACAAAATACACAGGATAAAGTAAAGATCCAAAAAATGATACACACAGCAAATCTCAGCCTAATGTTCTGCCATGCATTTTTAAAAATAATCCTGGGACAGAAGCATGTGTTTTGGGTTGGGATTCACCTCATTTAACTTCAATAACCTAGAAGTCAAGTGCCTAACTAGAGCTCAGTTTTAGGGCACACGTTATGTCCAAGAGGAGCAACCATCTTCTCCAGAGGGCAATTAGTCCTTTTCTAAGAAACTTGATCTCAGGTTTAACTTCTGGAATTATGCTTAGATATAAGGGGGGGAAATGGGTGGTGTAGTTTAGATGGCTAAATTTCAGTTCAATGAAAACCTCTTTTAATATTATCAGTATAATTTTTTTCAGGAAAAGGACATTGGGATTTTGTCTGATTGTTAGTACACCTCTGTGATGCTGTGAGACAATAACGCTTCCCGTACTCCATAGAATAGAGTATTATTCTGCCCAAGAAAGACTTGATATTTTCATGGGTGCAATTTTTACCTTAAAATAAGTATGAAAGTAAATTTCTATGACTTTTGGTTTTTGTTAGAAAATAAAATTATTTTCCACAGAAATGCCATAATATTTTTAGTATGCTCTGGTTTAATAAGATAGCTTGCACCATTCAAAATAGTATTTCAGATAAACTGACCAGCTATTGTAAATGCTGTCCAAGAGAAAGAAGTGAGAACAGAGGCCACACAAGTCAGAATGTAATGTCAATTCCTCAGTGTGAGAGGACTACTGAATCTGCATCACCATAAAGTCTGAACTGCAATTACTGTGACTGAATCAGGAGACATATGCAATTAAATATTTTTTCCTAACTGATACCCACCCTAGTACTGGAGTAGGCAATACAGTCTTCAAAGAGCCAGAAGAAAAAGTTGTCCACATTTATTTATTTATTTTACATTTACTGCCAAATTATGCAAGAAACAGGTGGAGCGCATAAAGATTCTGTCAAGCTAAGAGGGGATCATATGCAGAACAAATCTTACCAGTAATCAAGGAATCTGAAAAGATGAATTTATCAGTCTTTTCTGGACAAGGTCTCTTTTAGCCCCCAATCCTTTTCTCTCTGGCTTCTCTATTTCCCCTTCCCCCAGTCTCCTCAAAGCTTCCAACCACTGTCATCATTTCCCATCTTCGCAAATGGATAAGCAGAGTCCTGCTTCTCAGAAATCCCCTGCTCACTCCATCAGCTGGCTCACTCCATCTCCCCACCCCCAGCCCACTCCTCTCCCCCTCCACTGAGCACAATGTCCTGGTGACAGGTGGTTGCTGCTTTCTGTAATTCTGGATACAGCTCCAGTCAGACTCAGTGGCCTGTAAAAAAACCTAGAGCTTATGAAGAGAAAAAGCTCTGGCTCTGAAAGTGCTGAGACAGGCTGGTACGGGGACTCAGTACAAAAAGCATTCAGCACAAAAAGCCAAACCCAAATGAAAAGAGCTGCTGCCAGGATCATCACGAGGTCCTCTGCTGCACAGATGTCTACTGAACTAAGCTGAAACTGATGAGTCTTTTATCGTGCTCCCCCTCCTCCCCCCCACCATAGATACCCACAGCAAGACTCAGCTGCCCGGCTCAACTATTATTATTTCAAGGGACACAGTATATGTGATAGACATATGACACTCAGAGAATGAAGCTCAGATAGGACTGTCTGGCAGAATTCCTTTTTAATTTTTTTTTCCCCCCTTGTCGGCAAAAAGCTGATTAGTTAGTTTACAGAAATGGAAAAGATTTGGGTGCACTGTGGCAGCAGTAGAAGCAGTGTTTTAGCAACCTAATTGCTTTCAGCATGCTCAAGCAGGAGTCAGCTAACAAAGGTGGCCTCTGCAAGTCAGTACGTACATGGGTGCTTGGTGTTTTACAGCCTCCCTTGCAGCATTTTGCCATTCCACTTAAATAGAAACGGGGCTGTTAACTGTGTGTTAACGTGCTCTGTCTGTGATCTATGCATAACATTTCACCCATTTACCTTGTTCTATGCCTGCAAGTTTATTACACAGTCTCTGGCCATGTATTACAAAACGTGTTTATAAATTATGAGTCAGTTGCAAGCTTGTGATGGGCTGTATCTCAGAAAGAGTTCAGCACCTAAAAGCCCTTTGCTCTCCAAGGCCCAGCTGATGTTTACTTTTCACTAAGTCTGAAGCACACGTTTATTTTCATTGTCTTGCTATCAAACATGGGACATAGACTTTGCTGTGTCAGAGCGCTGTCAAACACCTGTTAATTTCTCTGAAAGCAGCAGGCATATAAAGCAAGCAAGGGCAATGGAAACTGGGCACTCAGCACCTTATGAACCTTGGCTATAGAGGAGAGAAGTGAGTGAAAGAGAGCTGCCTCTGGTTACTGCAGGTGCTGCAGCTTGCTAAAGAACAATTTTCAAGAAATGTGGAACAGGCAAAACATAAAGATCCCATTGTTTGTATATTAGAATGGACAGCCTGCGGGGTTTTTACTTTAACCATCTGCCTTCCAACTTTTATATAAAAATTCTGCTTCCTAATAAATGTTTAACACATTAGGACACATATCTTGCTGGAAAGAAACCAAACCAAACTCCTTCTACTTCACAAGGATAAATTAGCAAGTGAAAAGCAAGATTTTCCAAAACCTCTTTTGTATGAATACAATCATTTAACTTAGAACTTGGAAAGTTGAAGGTCTAGTCACTAATCTACTGACTCCATCACAGAAGGGTGAATTTAATTTAGGAACTGCTGGCTCCCACACTGCATTTAGTTATACCAACTTGAAGAAATTTATGTGATAATCCTTTTTATCAGCGTATCTATTCTTTTTTTTGAGCCAAACAGCAGATCAACCAAACAAAAGATGTGCTTTACTGGCTAAGTTAGCTGGCTATCTTTTTTGGCTGGACTGTTCCCTGATTTATCTTCAGTGGATGATGAGACATATAAATCAATGTCTGCATGGAGAGGTGACATGCTGTTTACACAGCAGGCTTGTATTATCATAGCAATCATGTATGGGTAATAAACTAAACTGCATCAAGAAGCCAAAGATTTGCCCCATTAGAACAAGGTCTTTTTCTTTCAGTGTTACCAAGAGCTTGATAAAATATACAGATCTCTCCCGTAAACTGTACCAAAGCATCCATGTTTGACAAAGTTACACCTGGAAACATAAAGCATTTCTCTGTTGCACTTTACTGGCTGTGTTGGAAAGCTTAAATCTTTCATGTAGCCCTGAGCTGGCTTCGTGCATCTGCATTGCCTTGCAAATATCTGTTACCTTTGCAGGCAGGAACAAGGAAAGGCTTTGTGACATTTGTCCACCCAACGAAGGCCTCAGGACATTTTTGACAGGGGAGTGGGGAAACATGAAAGCAGCTGGACAACAAGACCAATGCACCAGGGTCTGCTCTAAAGAGGAGGGTAGGGCCAGCTTTTCACCACTGGCTTGCTCCAAAGATTGTCTGGGTGTTCGGTGGTGTTGGTTTGGTGAGTCCTGAGCTCATGGATCATGACACATGACGCAAGAGGAGCTGTTGTGTCCTGTATCAGCTAGTTCTTGCAATTCCCTAGTTAGTCATTAAAGAGCTTAATGCAGACAGCAACCTGGGAGGCTTTTATCACAGGCAACTACTTATCTCTTTCTTCCAATTCCATCACTGATTTTGTTAGGTAAAACTTAGAGAATCTCCCTCAAAAGAACAAAAGTGTCCTTTTGCAGAGTGTTTTAAGAACTGTGTATTAATGAAACAAAATATAAACACAGTGGAATTTAATAGTGCAGCAAAAAAACACATGTAACTATACTTTCACCTCAAATACAAATATTGTGAGGTTTGGCACTTTTTTTTTTTTGTCATTTCAGCAGAAAGAACTCCAACAAACATGGTGTCTTTCTGATTCAACACAAGAGGTTTGTTGTTCAGACTCCTGTGTGCAAACAATACTTGAAGACATTGGGCCAAATTTATCCCTGGCTTAAGTGCACTGACGTCATTGTAATTACAGTAGTAAGTAATTTGCCTCATTGATATCATTTGCTGGATCACATATCTACTTCTAAAATGCAATTAGAATCCAATTTCCTCAATCTTTTATTTTGGAGATAGACAGCTTGAGTATCCCCACAAAGATACTGGGTAACAAAAAAAGTAACTGTGTCCTAGTCACTCAGCTGATCGTTGTTTGTAGTACCAGCAACAGGGAGAGAAGGCTCAGAGGTTTTGCACTGTTTAAATGGAAGACACCTGCATCTTAGCATTGCAGTTTAAACCCAGCCTAGGAGATCTTCAGTCCTGGTTTAACTCCCTTTAGTTTCTTTTCGCATATTTTGGTTCATTCATTCTGACAAAATACAACATAGCAATTGATTTTGCTGTGAGTTTACTGGATGTCTATACACCACAAATCTGTTGTACAGTAATGCCATTACTTGGGAAATATTGACTTGCTCCATGCCATTACAAAGGATTACTGAATCAGACAATATTGAGAAAATGTTTATTATATTAGGCTTTAACAGTGACTTTATTATTCAGTGCACCAGCTATCTCACCACTTGCACCAGATCCAGGCACAGGTTAGCTTTTAAAAAGTGTATCCTGTTACTTTCTAAAAGTATCAAACTCAGTGATTTGCCTGTACACAAAGATGTACAGACCTCATTAAGAAACCTACAAAATACTACCAAAAAAAAAAAAAAAGGGTGTTTAAAGTAATTATCGAGGACACCCATCAAGGCAAGCATGAATTTTTCACCTCTTACAGCAGTCGAAAGGTCTGAATGTGCTTTCAGCTCAGGTGGAGCCTATGGTGAACCACAGCAAAATACATCAACATTAATGCGAGAAGCTCAAACTGAGATTTTGCTCACCACTTTGCAGCAGCATTCATATTTATTTGCCAGGAGTGAAAATATTAAACACAATAAACCCACTCTTCTTCATGGAGTGTTCTATAACTCCTTGCTCCTGGCTGTCATACATAAAAGTGTAGCAATCCAAAGTGGAAATATTGCAAAAAGTAGAAAAACTGCATGACACACAGAAGGAAAAGACAGGAAAAGACAGCAAGGAGCAGGGGAAAAAACTTGATGAAAAATGAAATATTAGCAATTATTTCAAAGTTAGAATAATCCATTAGACAATGCTCACACCCAATTTGCCTATTTCTGGGAAAACAACAGAAACAGATTATAGTCACTTCTCAGAGACCACATTTACTATACCCAAGCCACTAACAGGCAATCTACAGCAGCAAATTCCCCACAAGCTGAGGGCAGCCATGTACGAGGCCATCCTGGTCTGTGATGCCCAAATTGCACCAGCTGGAGAAGGGCCAGAGCTCCCCAAAAAGAGGGGCTGCCTAGGGCCAGTCACAGAGGCTCAAGCTGAGATCAGCTCTGCAAGGCACAACTGTGCTTGCTGGTTGAAATCCCCTCACAGCATAGATTAAAGAAATGCTGATGTGTATGTTAAAGAGAAATGCTAGCCCCTGTTCAAAAAGCCCTTGGCATATTTCAGATTTGTCAATTTTAGCTGTCTCTTGGATTTGCCTTTCAGTTTCATCCTCATGTCTTTTATACATGGGACAAGGCTTCCTGTTCTAAGAAGACAAAGAGAATGCATAGTCCCCAAATTTTTCTCAGATGTTTTGTATCCTAACTCAGAGTTTCTCTAGATAAGGGGATAAGAAAGTAAAGCACTTTGGAGCAATCTAAGTGAATGTAATTTTCTTTATGCATAATATGCCAATTTTCCAGGCATCAAACCAGATTTTAGGGAAATCATCCTCCTTCCCTTCTCCACGTCCTACTCCAGCTGTAAACATGCTTCACATGGGGAAGTGTGGCTGGCACCAGGCCTAACCAGATCACAAAACAATTTATATAAAAGTTTGGACCTGAACAGACTCATGGAGGGAACCTTACTTAATCATCACAGAGATCAGAACTGGAACAAAATTTCCTGGCCCACAGTTTTTGGAGGTTACTCTAGGTCTCTGGCTAAAAGTAAGTCATTAATTTGTTGAATGCATGGCCAGCGTGCCAGGGAGAACTCCCTGGATAACAACAGGTTTCAGCATGGAGGAGATTTTTCAGTGCCTGTTCTTGTAGCATAAGTTAAAAATTACACTAGAAAAGGAGTATAGGATCATATCTGCTTACTCTGACAAATGGGCTCTTAAGCCTCTGGGAATTGAGACCTCCACCCCACTACGATAAGAAAAACAACCTCTACGAGCAAAAAGTTATGACCTTCTCCCTGTCTCCTTCTCCCTTCCTCATTCTCTTTCTGAGCAGATTATAAAACAAAGAGAGAATTTCTGGAGTTGTCTCCAGCTCCTGCAGAGTTTCCATGGACACTGGTTGCCTAAACATCTTTTTGTGTCTTAAGGGAGAAATAGTACCTCCTGGTCTAATTCAGAGGGGGTCCATTCCTTTGAATGGCAGCCCTGTCCAGCCTCACAGAATAGATTACTGGAGCATACCAGAAACATAATAAAATAGAGAACTTGTTTACTTGTCCCAAGCAGCAGAAGCAAACTGCTTGACTGAAAGACAGAAAGCTCCATGAAGTCACTGGGGCAATCTCAAAAGTATTAATTCATAATCGATCTTGGGGTTTGAGTGTGTTTATTTGGTTGGTTGGTTGGTTTTGCTTTTGTTTGGGTTTTGTTTTGTTGTTTGGGTTTTTTGTTTGTTTGGGGGATTTTTTGTTTGGGGTTTGGTTTTTTTGTGATTTGGTTTGGTTTTTTGGGCTTTTTAGTGGTGTTACTTGGTTGGTTGGTTTTCTTGGTGGTATTTTGTTTTGCTTTGCACTGTTTGTGTTATACACCGTAAGTATGCTACACAAGGCAGATATGTACTTTCCAACCACGCCCCATTTTATGGCAGATTTTGGAACATTTTGCGGTTATGGTACATTGCATGAACAACACTAGATTATGGGGTGGCACCCAAATTAAGAGTTGTATGCACACAGCATCAACAGATTTCCTGGGCTGAGATAGCTCCCACATTTTAAGTGAAATGAGATGCTTTTACACATCTTAGTACCTAATTTGGTTGCTGATATCTCACCAATCAAATTTTATTGGTTATTACCCAACACTAATAGTTTGTAAGACTCCGTTGCTCAGAGGTGTATAAATTGAGGCAGCTTTTGAAAAAGCACGTTAGAATTTGGCAACTTTTGCTAGCAATTACTCTGCCTCCAAATTAGATGCATGGATATGTTCCACTTTAACTGTATCTGACATCTGTTGAGTGCTTTGGGGATACTGGCGATGGGAAGAGAGGCATGAGGTTAGGGTCATTGCTTAAGGGCAGCTCTAGTGCATGTTATTTCTTTGATCACATATTTATGCTGTGAGAGAACATAAAGGAGTCTATTCTCTGCTTGATAGACATATCGGAGTGTCATTGATGCTAGAGGACTCAGATTACCAGTTACAGCTTTGCACCACAGTCCTTTTTGTATATTAATTAGCTTGAGCATTGCATAAGGATATTTTGATAGGGATCCTTAAAAAGTACACTCTATTACAACCAAACTCCTGTCTCTTTCCATGGGAGCTCTGCCTTCCGTCAATATTTTGCCTGAGGATGAACTGAAAGACTTTCTCCTTCCACCCCCTACAGAGCCTACATCACCTCCCCTTCATGTTTAAAACTCAACCCAGTTTCTTGGCAAGGTGAGATGAAAAGCCAGGCAAGGCAGACTAATGCAGAGTTCGTATTAACATTTTGACTCAATGTAGGTTTTCGCAGTGGTTCCTGAAATGCTATACCAGAGAAAACACCACTGAGTTGTAAACAGAAAAACTGCACACAAGTCTCAGAATTTGCTTTACAGACTTTGTTATCTGTTAAGAAAGCAGGAAATGATGGTATTAATGCAAACAGAAAGGCAAGATTTATTCCCAGAACACTGGGCTGTAGAAGTCTATTCACACAGAATCATAGCCTCTGGGGCTCCCCGATCGATGCAATGTTTTCACCCTCCACCACACCCAGGCAGAAATTTTCCTGATGACTTCTATGCTGCATATATACTTTGACTTCTGAAGGCTTTTAAGATTGGTGATAAATACACAAACGTCATACATACGAAGAGAACATACATGTGAAATATCACAAGAACATTAAATTCACCCATCAGGGCCCTGGGTACATTTCAGCCCTTTTCACTGCCGGTTGCCCTCTCAGTGCTATTTCCTGGCCCAGCTTAATTAAAGGAAAAATTCATCCCTGCACGTGTCCTAAGGGCCCTAATGAAGTCAGCTGTCAAACTCCCGTCACGCAGCTGCCTGGCTGCAGGATCTGATGTCCACTTGTCAGCTGCTTCACCAAGTCAAACCCGGACAAAGACCCCTTTGATGGGCTGCCTTTCTCCAATCAATCTACACCTTCTACTCTTGGACTTCAGCATCTGCTTCAGTGTAATTTGATTTTATATTCAGTGCAGGCTGACCCTATTGATAAATTAAATCTATCTAAACCTGATATCCTCGTGCCACCACGGGGTAAATGACTTGCTGTTTAATATTGGCTTTTGCCAGATGTGACATGGTATCAGTACTGACTCTTTTTTCTGTGTGTTTGGGTCATTATTTGAATAATTTAGGCTCCAGATCACAATTAGGGTGGGGGGAAAGAGGAGAGAGCCTTTTCAGAAGTATGTACAAAAAAAGTAAATCAGAATAATTCCTTGTAGGATTTTAGCATTGTTTTCCATAATTAGGTTTGTTTCTTTCCTGATAATCATATTTTATTTCTCTGTCTCCCAAGTGTATTTGACATACACACAAAAAATCCATCTTTAATAAACAAAGTAACATTAATTTATAAATTCTCTAATAACTTGAATAACTACTCACTAAAGTCTGTTTTCTATGTAGAATGAAAAAGAAGACTTTTCTCATATGCAAAATTCTATTTGTAAACAAATAAAACACACATACAAAAGCAACAAATGAGAAAAATCCTGAAACTGTATATACCTTATTTGGTATCTTTGCAATGCTTCAAAATGAAAATAAATACAATATTTTATCTCCACGACATCTTATTTTAAGGGTGAGAAATTGTAGAAGTCTACCTTTCTAGGCACTCCAGCACTTTTCCTTCCAACTACTGACATTTCAGTTATTAACTTTTTTTTTGCTTTCAAAGAAGCCTAAAAACTCTGTGAGATCTGCTTCCACATACCTGCCTCCTTCACCAAAGACTTGTTGATCCCATCTTCTCTTAATCTGCTTCCTCCTTCTCTTTTCACAAACTAGGAGGGCCACCTACAACCATCGCCCTGCTCAGGTCTAGGGAAAACAGTTCCGGGCCATTAGGAAGCAGAGCTTGTAAATAAATGTGTGCACAGAAAGCACTCTGAGGTATTTTGGTGAAGAAGAAAACTCTTCTCTTTTCACAGTATTAGTCTGGATAGGTTTTCAGAAGAGGACCTTACAGTTCCTACTACTATCCACCGACCCTTTGCCAACTGCATGTTGCCCTAAGGCCACTGTTTGAGAGCAACTGGTGCACACTGAGTTCTTCTGGAGTGGGAGCTGGGGGAGGAATGAACTGAAATTCTTAGCAAGCTTATCAAGCTGGTTTTTGTCTGGCAATAAAAAAACCCAACCAACTCACCAACCAATCAACCAACCAACAGAAATGGAAAAAAAAAAAAAAAAAGAAGGCAGAAAAGGAAAAAAAATCTTCATACTACATTTAGAATGAGAGGATCTGAGAGTAGGCACCAGTTCATCACAAACTGGGTTCCCCAGTCATAAACTGGCAGCATCTCCTATTATAAAACCCTGTTACCTGGCAACTAACAAATATTATAAAACCTTCCCTGGGTGGAATAAAATTTTCCATGTGGTGTTACCTGGTCTGGGGTTTCTCTTCCTTTTAAAAGCCAAAAAGTTCAAGAGTTTTAGGAGTTTTGTTTAAAGAAGAGTGTCCCCTGATGCTCACCTCAATTTCCTCACCCAAGAAGGCAGAAATAATTTCTTTGCTTAACTAAACATCCCCTGCTTATAACCTGAGCAATCAGGGCATCCTGGTCCTGCCATCATGTGAAGGCGTCTTGCTGACCTACTTGTCCAGGTTGAATCTCCTAATTTTCTTGAAACCAGAGCATGCTGAGAGTGCTTTTCACAAGGCTGGTTTGCAAGAGGTTTCTCACTCCTCTGCTGTCTACCTGTGTCTGTACTGTGTTTGCAGACATGGCAGCTCTAGCCCCTGTCAACTTTCTGGTCGGCTGCCTGACTCGGGCACGAAAGCCTCTGAGGAGCTCTTTCTAAAGTGATGGCAGTGCTGCAGTTTTAAATTTCAATCTAAACCCAACAGTTTAGTTTGGATTGTTTTTATTTTTTTACTTTCATAGCTGAAATGTAAACTTTTATCCAATTTAACTTAAGAGAAAATGTCAAAGTAATTGTGTATCCATGAAGAAAAACACCCTTCTTTATTTGTGTTTGAGATCTGATTACTCAAAGACTTTTCTCAGTTTTTGTGTGCTAGCTCGACAGTGCCTTGATAGTGGTTTGAAATTGGAGTTGCTTTCAAGAAAGAAAAGACTCTGGACTACAACCTTTTCCAGTCACTGTTGTTTAGGCCTTTGTAAAAGACTGAGGCCACCACAAAAACAGAAATCAATCAGTGACCACTATCAGGATTACTCTGTTTCAAAGAAATGCCTGTAGATGTTTTTAAACCAGGGCACCAAACTGCCAAAATATGCACTTATTATTTTCCAATTACATTTTGTTCTTCCTTACAGCGGTGTAAAGTGGAATGAAGTTCACAGATGCACTGTGCATCACAGATGCAAGAAAATCTGTGATCTTCTACCCTGCTAAGTTTTGTCTACATCACCTCACTCTAAGAAACCCTAAATGTTTCCAGCAGAGAAGTGCAGAGGTCAAAGCCAGGTCCCTATTTGCCACGTAAAGTGGCCAAAGACCAGCATTCCCATGGGGAATCAGCTACGTTGATTGAGAGGACAAGGGTATATAACCACACATGAATGCATTGGCACACAATCTGTGAAATTCCTTAAAACAAAACTACTCAGCTTTGTCCCAAAAGAATGACCTTAGGAGATGATATTAAATGCTTGTGGTTCCGTGCCAGTCTCCGTTGTGCACCTTGACCCGTGGTTTGGAAACACAGTAGTTTTGGTCCAAGATTTGAGTAATTCCCTAAGATTGTGCCCGCCCATGAATGGGTTGTCTCACAGTGCAGCCAGCCTTGGGGCTGGGTCCCCAGCACCATGGAAGATGTTTGCCCTGTCACTATTAGAGCTGGTTTCATTAGGTTATAGTTACTACGCTTGTGTCTGTTTTTGTTTCTACAGGATATAATTTGGTTGGGTTTTTTTGTTTCAGAATGTGAAGAAAATTCAGCAAGCCAGTATAAACTACCTTGGATTTGGGAATGGTAAGTTCTATTTTTTCATTCAAATCTTACCTTTGCTGTGACCTAATGTAACATCTTGTCAAGCCTGGAGTGTTAAAAGCTTCTCCACAGAAACCCTGCAACTCCAAGACTTGTCCAGAAAGAGGACAAAAATAAACAGCCAACAGGTACAAACACATCTGCCCACTTGGAGCAGCACAAAGGAACAGTGCATGTCCAAAGGGCAGCACAGCAGTGCCACTTCCAGCTGCACCTGCACTTACAGAGAAGCTGTTAGAAATCCCATCCTTCCTGAACCTTTCTGATGCTCCCTAATTGGCTTGAGATGTTGGGAGGGACAGCAGCTCTTAATTACAATATTTAGTTTAAATAGATAGATATAGATATGTATATAAAATCCACATTAAAATTTACATGAATAAAAATAACTTTATTAAAAAAACTTAACTATTATTTCTGTAAAAACACCAAAAGTGAGAAAATGCTTCATTTTGGGTGCAAATATAATTTGTGCAAAGCTGCTGCTGTTAAATAAATTTTGACAGCTGTCAGAACTGACAGCCAGTGGTACTTCCACTGTTACTTTCATAAATCTATATGAGCTTTTAAAAATTGAAGTATCCTCTTCCAGCTGTTGTAGTTAAATAAAAAAATTACAGCTTGTAGGTTGTTCAGCTCTTGGTTCTTGCATTTAAGCTGCATATTCCTGGAGGGATTGCAATGTGACAAAATTGCTTAGAAACTAATGAGGTAGCGAATTATGTCCATCGGTAGTTACTGAAAGTCCACAGACTTAAATCAAGGTAATTTCAAGTTGACCTCCATTCTTTCCTTTGAAGGAAAAAAAAAAACTTTATAAAACTTCATATTACAGCCCATGATTCCATTATTAAGATGAATTGTAGAAAGGTTTGGATGGGAAGGGATCTTAAAAATCCAGTTCTAACCATGGACAGGGGCACCTCCCACAAGACTAAGTTGTTCAAAGGCCCATCCAATCTGGCCTTGAACACTTCCAGGGTTGGGACATCCACAACTTATCAGCGAAGCGTGTTCCAGTGCCCCACCACACTCATAGTAAAGAATTTCTTCCTAACATCTATTTTAAATACACCCTCTTTCAGTTTAAAATCATTACCCCTTGTCCTAGCACTACATGCCCCTGTAAAAAGTCCCTCTCCAGCTCTCTTGTAGGCTCTCTTCAGGTACTGGAAGATGCTATGGGGTGACCCTGGGGCCCTCGCATCTCCAGGTTGAACAATCACAACTCTCTCAGGCCATCCTCGTAGAAGAGGTGCTCTAGTCCTCTGGTCATCTTTGTGGACCTCCTCCAGGTGTGGTCTCACAAGGGTGAAGTAGAAGGGAGAATCACCTCCCTTGACCTGCTTGCCTCAAATCTTTTTCCCTTTTTAAACCCAGGGGTTATGTTTCCTCTTTTTGCAACTCCTGGGAAACTTCTATCCCTGGTTTTGGCTGGCATAGAGCTAATTTTCTTCATAGTGGCTTGTATGAGGCTGTGTTTTGAATTTGGGCTTAAATCTTTATTGATAATACAGAGATGCTTTTGTTATTGCTGAGCAGTGCTTACACAGAGCCAAGGCCTCTTCTGCCCCTCACATCACCACACCAGCAAGTAGGCCGGGGGGCATCAGAAATGGGGAGATGACACAACCAGGACAGCTGACCCCAACTGACCAAAGGGATATCTCCTGTAACATCCTGCTCAGAAATAAAAAACAAGGTGAAGAAGAAGGAAGGGGAGGACATTTGGAGTGATAGCATTTTGACTTCCCTCTTCACCATTATCCATGATGTAATCTTGCTTTCCTGAAGATGACTGAACATCTGCCCTCTGCCCGTGGGAAGTGGTGAATTAATTCCTGGTTTTGCTCTGCTTGTGTGTTTGGCTTTATTGCAGTCCATGAGTTTTCTCACCTTTACCCTTCCAGTCCTCTCCCCCACCACACCAGGGGAAAGTGAGGAATTGGCTGTATGGTGCTCAATTGCCAACTGTGGGTAAACCATGACAGAACTTCACCAGTCTGCAACAACTTTTCAAATATGATAGAATGGCTTAGTAACTTCATCTGCCACTTCCCTCAAGACCCCTGAATTTATCTTGTAAGGTCCCATGGACTTGTGCACTCTAAGATTCCTTACAGATGGTCTTGAATCTTACCTTCTCCTATGGTGGGCAGTACTTACCATGAAAACAGCACATAGATCTCAAGGCTAAGAGTTATTCCTTCACAGGAAAAGTCACTTTTGCTCAATATTTCCTCAGTTGAAAGATGTCTTTGTTTACTGCAGTATGGTATCTAGAAGGCACTGTTCTCATATATCAAGGAAAAGTAGAGATGTCTGTGGAAAATGTTTTACCTCTTTGCTAAGAGAAGAAAAAAATCCATATCCAAAAACCAGTCAACCAGAACTGCTCTAATAACTCCTGCTTGAGCGTAGATAACTTAGAAGGAAATCAATGATAATCTCTCTTCTGAAAATCTGACCTTGCTCACTGAAGCATAGCTAAACTGCATCAACCTCACCTAGCCCAGTCATCCCTTTATATTTGACCATATCAGTGGAACTAAGCAAATAAAGACAAAGACACACTTATTAGTCTTTTAATAAAGATGGTTATCTGCCCCTAGTGTAAAAAAGCCTCTTGTTTTATTCCTGCTGGTACATATCCATGAACTCAGCTGCTATACTGAGAACATGCCTAAACTAGACTAGAAGTTGCTTGATGTAGTAGTTCACAATACTTCTTTTCCATTAAAAAAGGGAAAAGTATCCGCTAATTATTTTCAAGACATTGAAGAGGAACACCAATGCCTTCATTGTGCTCTTACACTGGAAAAAATCATCCATTCCTTTTACTGTTTCGCTGAAGTTTTACTTTTTTACTGTTATCTCTCTTGCTCCTTCTGTTTTAGAAAGACCAGTATTTCCAAGTACTTAATTTGGCAATGCAAATGTGAGCATGGGAATGGATGTCAAGGAGAAATGCTCTCCAAAGCTGAGCTATTTCTCTGTTTTGACAAGCCATGTATTTTGTGACTGCCTCCCCTTTGACATAATAGCTCTCCTCACTCCACCCAAACATCTCTAACTTGTCTCCTCTTTCTTCAATAAAATTTCAAAAATCAGTCTCAATTTAGTAGTTAGCAGATGAACAGTGCTGAGATTAAAATTAAGAGGTTTAAAATGAAGCATAATGTCTCAACAGGGTAGAAAAGCTTGGACATGCAATGACAGAACTCTGATTTGAAAAGTTTAAATAGGAACTAACTAAATTTCTGATTTCATTTTATTTAAGTTTGTTGCTGTTTCTCCTTACAGATATTCTTCATTTGTTTTTAGTTACTTAGCCTGAGAGGTATCCTTTGTATGTACCACCTAATGGGATAATGTAAGTGGCCACTGGGATTTTTCATGGCTCTTTTATCTGATAAAAGCAACCAAACACATGTGATCGAGAATCATTAAACAAACTACTCTTTAACCAGAGAGAAATCTGACCAGCACTCATGGAACATTGTGGTGTGCCCACTTGATGCAAGTGCACCTCATTTACAGAGAGTACAAAGTTGATCTCGCTTTGAAAGAGTGAAGAAGTGAGTGACTGAACCCCTTCCTGGCAACAATAAATGATGATCATAGATGGACATCAGCTAAGAAGTACACAACTATAGTTGAGTCTTGAGTTTTTCATTCATTCTCTTCAGATAACTATTCACAGTACTCTGTAAGAGGAAAACATAGATGTACTAGAGGGAAAGTATTTACGTAAGGAACACAAAAGACATTTCCTTAATGAGTCAGTCCATTGATGCAGTCAAGCTAGATTGTCATATCAAAAAAACACAGGGAGATGGGAAATCTTCCTTCTCCATAGCTAGCTGGGTTTCCCTGCTTAACACCACTGGTTCTCTAGTCGTATGCACTTCACTTCTAATGGAAACAGAAGGTTTAAGTGCAATGAACAGACAAGGCAACTTACTCATCTCTTTTACTTTACTCTATATATTTCTATTTTAAAATCTCACTATATATTACCAGTAGATCAGGTTATTTTGCCACTCAGTTATTACATTTCTTCTCTGTTTTGAAGATTCCTACTAAAATTCCTCAAGGTTTCTCTGTCACAATTTATTTGATAGTCTATAGGTGTAAGAGTCACAATTCTAGAACAAAACCTCAAACAAAATACAGGATAGAAAATCAACCTCTTAAAATAAAGGAGAAAAGAAAGTCAGTGCAACCATGATAAAGATCATTCTCTACCCATATTTATTTGCTATCTGTTTGCAAATTTTTCCCAAAGTAATTCAGGCACACTTGTCTTGTAAACTGCTACTAAGATTTGAACTGCCCATGGAGGTAATTTGTGTAACTGCCCCATCATCACTGAAGGTTCTTAAGATGTAGCTCTCATCCAACAAACATTCTGAAACATTATTTCATTGCTGGTTGTTTTGTCAAAAATTCCTGCTAGGAAGACAACTATTTTTCATAAAGGGAAAAAAAAAAACCCACGTAAAAGTTTATGGACACTGCAAAAATGGTTGTTTGGGTTTTGCGGGGGGGGTTTAGCCTTGTGTAGCTAGTTTAAATAGAAGCTTGCTACATGAATCCAAACTCTACATGGGATATACACTTTTGCATCCTACAAACAACTTTTCCATCCTTTTCTGATTTATGGCCTGTTGTAACTAGTTCTACATCAATCATAGCATGCTATGATCAAACTGGTTTTTGCTAATTCTTTTCCAACAGCAAAATATTATACAACAGCAATTTAATGAGTGGTCTGTCATGTAAATCAATGGAATATAATATGTAAAAGAGTAGCTGGTGTTGGCAAAAGGAATGATTTAAAATTAAAACCATCAACAACTGATATGAATGTTTCATGCTCATATGGAATATTCGTTTCATATTCCTTCACTCCCTTAGATAAAGACCTTTGCTAGCATAATTATAAGTGTTAAGAGCTAAGCCAAGTGATCAGTTTCATTTTTTTTTTTTAATTAGGCATATTATATTAGACTCTTGCCTGCAAAAGGCATTCTCCTGGACACCCTTAAGTAGATGAGCAAGGCTCAGCTGCAGTGTTATATATGAAGGGAAAAGAGCAAGGGAGAGATGGTGGAAGCAGGTTGCCTGGGAGATGGCTTACCTCAAAACAGCCTGGAAAGAAGCACATGTCAGGGCTTGGGACCAGGGTGGAGGGGTGATGTCAGTCTTCATAGCCCTAGGCTTAGTTGATGTGTATTCATTTTGAAATTCAGCAGTTGTTTCTGTACAGGTTCATGAAAAGTACAGTATACCAAGTTCATACTTGACTCTTATGCTTCAGTTTGCTCAGATCTGAGTATCAATAGCATTTTAAACAAACCTCAGACTTGCTGCTGGATGAACAGGAGTTATCTGGAAGCATATTACATTTGGCTGGCCCCAGGAAACCTACCACAAGAGATGAGGTAAGCTTAGGAGTACTTGTTATGGGAACCTGCTCTGATTTACATTAAAAACACGGAATGTTTTAATAAAACAATCAAGTAAACAACAGCATGATGGACTGAAGAAATTCAAGGGTCCCTATGCCTTTATCTAACTCTCTCTTCATTTTTGCAGTAGAATATTTATCAATGGAATTGATTCTGAACAAGACTGTATAACACCTGGTTTTTGCCTAAACATTCCTCCAGTTGAGTCCATTTGTCTTTTTGCTCTCTTCATCCTGAAAGCTGCACCATCAAGATTTTAAGACGGCAGACCCAAGGAGAATAAAACACAGGCTTCATTAAATTTTTTAATGATGAATATGGTTCCTACAGGGATTTTCACCAGAGCTCGCAAAAGTCAGAGATCTCAACAGCGTATCGTAAGATTTACAAAAGCAGAAGTAAGTGCACTGATATACAGACAAGAGCATAGTGCAAAGTCATTATATGGACAGATAGAAATCCGCGGGCATGTCAGAAACACTGAATTTTATGCATAATTTAGCAGTCTGGAGTCCTACACAGTTTGAAATATAATAAAACTGTTGGGG
>VZRQ01003548.1:207746-241431 GCA_013397975.1 Machaerirhynchus nigripectus | reverse complement strand
ATATCAACGTTGCTAAACAGAGTCTTGATGGAGAAAGCAAATCTTACTTGCAAATGCATCAAGTTTGGAGTATGTTTCCTACCAATAAAGATAAGGGTAACATCCATTAATGGAGCTGAAACATCTCTCTTTGACATTTTAAGCAAAATATTTCATGTCAGAAATATGACTTGTTTGCAAAAGACTTGATTTTTAACTTTCAAAGAGTAACTCATTTTAACAGGACCTGTAGAAATATAATACAGCAAAAGGTTACCAAAAACTGAAAGAAAAGCATTTTGTTTTATTCAAGTAGAATTTCACTAATGAAAACTTTTTTTTTCATTTTACTCAAAACCCTACAAAAATACTTGTTCTTTCTGACTTTAACCCAAATATTTTCTTGAACTTTTTTCTCTATTATTTATCAAGTTTTATATGTAAAGATTTTGATTTATGTATTTTAACTGTGTACTATATTGTTCATGACAAAGTTTATAAGAAGAGGCTTAGTACCTCATTATTAGACTGATGGACAAGCTGACATACACCCAGGATTTTACTCAAACCATGTTTCAAGCAGCAGCTGGAGCAGAAAGCTCACCTATTTTTCCTCACCATGTATGTAATCTGGTTCAGTTGCAGGAATTTTACTGCATAATGCACCCCTTTGCTTCAGGTATTTCTTTTTCTGCTTTTATAACACAACTGTAGGACTACAAAAACTATTTGCAGGCAGAAGCTGAATTAGGTAAATAGTTTCTGCTCCCTACACTTACTTCCTTTGCTTTTGTACGTAGCAGTTGTAGATGTCAAACACTTTGATACATTTTACAAAAAAATATTATGAAGATCTCTTCTATTTCCATCTTCTGAAAGAATGTTTGGGTTTTTTTTTTCATTTAATAAAAAGAAAGTGATAGTGTTAACAATAGTAAAACAATTTTGTTTCGAGGTCAACTGTTTGCCTTTGCATGACTTTAAAGGTAGTGGTCAATCATTTGCACTGCCACTGACATGAGCTTAGAATTTGGAGGATGGGTGGTAATGTCTCAGCCAGGAAAACTTCTTGTCTTCCATTAAGTAGAGCAGTAGTACAGGACACTGCCTGACAAACTGGGAACTTCAGGGCTTTTTTCTCTATCCTCGCTTGTTGCCATCCCTCCCTCTGGTCATACCTCTGTTTGTACCCAGCTCTTCCAAGATAGGCAGGTGGGGCCGTTGGGGAAAAATCTTCCACATTTCACAGGAAAACATGAGAAGTTATGCTGTCATGTTAAATAGCACACACTCTTAAAAAAAGAAAAGGCAAGATGAGGACTAATTTAACTGTGTTACTGAGATGCAACTTAATGGGACACATGCAAAATGTTATTTTAAAACAAGATACATCAAATTCGAAAACTGTGAGTACATATGTTTGCCACTTCACATGCCGGTATGGCATTCTTGAGGACAACCAATGTATCATTTAAAACAGTTTTTTTTTTCCTAAGGGTATTTTGTATATATTTCCGTGCTGTACATATATCCCTGTGCATAAGCAGTCTCTTCTACTGGGACAAAAAAATCATACTGGCAAAACCAGTCAGCAACAGTCATAAAGAAAATAACAAAGAAAAAAAAGGTATAGGATTGCTTTTGCCTTGAAACTAATAGCAAGTGTAAAAAGAAGAGTAATCACTCTTAGAGATTCTAACATTCTTCTCTATGGCTGAGTCCATGGGGTGCTTGCAATCAGAAAACAGAAATCAGAGAGGAAATCTTTGTGTGTCAGTCGGTTTTTCATAGGCAGAGGGAATCATGTGCAATTGTTCTGCAGCAGTGACAGTCTGTAGGGCCGTGGGGTCCTACACAGCACTACCAGGGAGGAGGGCAAAGCCTGCTGTCATGTCTTTGGTGTCTCAGAGTAGTGCAGGAAACTGAATAACAATCTGGGGACTTCAGGACATTTTTCTCTCTTGCTGCCATCCCTCCTCCTGGTCATATCTTTTTTCATACCCAGATAACTCCAAAAACAAGGGAAAAGATAAAAAGCCCCAAACCCCACTTATCCAATCTATGCTTGCATTCAACATTTTATAAAACTCTGCTATCCACATGGCTCACTATCTGATTGAGCTTGTGTTTCAGATGGTGCCTCCTATTGTTTCAGATATCTTACTCCAAAAGGGGCTTAATTGCTTCTTCTGTTTATTTGAACAAAAAGTAGCATCCCATCTGCATACCAGATGCAACAGGACCAAACCCAACTTTTCAACAGTATTTTAAATGAAGTGCTTGTTTGCTGGTAGCTGACAGCCTGTAGCAGCAGACTCAAATTCTGGGAAGATAAATGAAATAACTCAATTGGCCCCTGCCAATTACCCTCTGCAAAAGGGCACACAAAAGGGAGAACAACTAACTGAATCCATTCTTAAACTGCATGCAAATTCAAGATCTAATTAAGTGCATAAATTTCCTGGTATGGGTGTTTCCTTTGTGTTCTTAGCTTGATTCTAAGCTTAACAGCATTTCTAAATAGTCATTGAAACTCCACTGGTTTGCTTTCGCAGTAAATCATTTTGGAATAACTATTCTTATGAAAGTTGTCTGTCTTTTCCTCTATATTTGTGTGCATATATTGCATCTTACATAGACTGGCCAGTCTTTTGGGAGTGAATCTGAATAGAAGAAAATATCTCCCTCCTGCAGCTTGATCATAAAGAAGTATGCATTTTCTGTGTCAATTTATAATCGAAATCAAATCCGGTAGAGAAATGTACCTAGTCACCTTGGCAAACACTTTTCCCTGTGAAAAATTCAGATCTAAAACCAGGATTCTAGTGGAACAACTGACTCTTATCTAGCAGACAAAATCCAGAGCTTTCCAGATAAAATTTATAATAAACCCTGGGAGGTTATGATGTCATTTTCAATTGTAGACAGTCAGTTTCTAAGGAAAGTTTCATCTTAATGCTTTCTGTTTGGGGTTTCATGGCTCTTACAGCTCAAACGACAAGGTTACTTGCTGTAAAACTGAACTTACAGCATTTACTCAGAAATATGTGTGTAGGGGGTGTTCCATGAATGTAGTCACACTGATGGCTATAAATAAATAAGAGCATTAGGAGCTGACCTGCTCTTCCAAAACAATACAAAAGCTCCACCCAAACTGTCCCAATAGATAGACTTGTGTATCATTTAGAATACTATTTCAGGACTCAGCTACAACAAATAACATCAGTAAATGCTTTGTTAAGCAATTTCTGTTTTAATAAGCTAACCAGACCAGCCTCTTCTAAGAGGCATGAAAGTCAAGGTTTTGAATAGTCCAGGCTATTAAATGGAAACACACTTTGAAATCTTTTTATGCTTTCTCAACAAAAAAAAAAGAATTCAAAAGGAAAGGAAATATAAATAAAACATCATCTCAAACACTCATGACAACTACAGTAAGCCAAAATCACATTAGTCCTGCCGCATGGATAAAATCTACTGTAGTTCTACATTAGTGCTGCTATGTAGACTCTGCATCAACTGTACATACCTCCTAAGTGCAAGTCCTGCTACTCAGGTGACAGAAATGCTATTAATCAAATGTAAGTCTCTAATTAAAAAGTGGAGAAGAAACCATTTTTTGAGGAAGAATTCTGCCCCATTCAGGGACACTTTGCGAACACCTCTACTTTCCACAAAATTCCACCTTTTTTGTATTTCTAACATTTCTGGTTACAATCCTCTTGCAAACAGGAATTCCTCAAACCAAGAAAGGCTGGAGTTCTTTAGGCAGAAGCTGTAGTGAGAACAGAGTCTATTTTACGCATGGCCTTTGATTTAAATTGATTTCCTAAAAATTGTTTAATTCCTGTAATGCTGGATTAATTAGCCTTAAGGATTGACAAGATTCCTCAGCTTAGCATGAAATTCTGCTGCTGGAGATGCTGCACACTTTCTGACAGAAGTCCTTCACCATGAAAATATCAGATAATTTTGACTGTGGTGGGAAAGAAAGAAAAGAAGGTGTTATTAACAAGAAAGTTTCAATTTCTTACAGAAAGAGCAGGAGAGAGGAAAGCCAGAGGAAGATGTACACAACTCAGTTTGGGTGCAGAAGATGCTCACAAGTCCCCATCTCCTGACTCCCTTATAATTACAGGAAAGAGCTCTATTATTAAAGTTGCTCCAGAATCCACAGCCTCACACAAGGTACAGTCACTTTAGCTCGTATTATATGCCTGCAGTTCAAGGCTGCAAATATCCACAGCATTGTCCCTGGAGTTTCAGCCCAGCATTTTCAGCCCTGCTTTCCCAAGCACTGAACACCATTGTGGTAGTTGCTATTCTAACAGTACAAAAGAAAATAAGGACAGGTAGGAATTTCTCAGCCTAGCAAGAAGTCAGCTTCCAGCCGACATTGTAGTTACTTTCTACCTTCAGGCTTGATGCTTTTAAGTAACAGAGACACAGGAAAATTATGTTGTCTGAAATACTAAGAACTCTCTGAAACTTGGTTTTAGGACAGGATCTTTATTGCCCTTACAAAATACGATATCTAATTGCAAAAATGTGGACTTGCTTATTGCCACAGCACAAGCCAGAGTTTTTGTTTCAATTTTACTGAAGCAAATTCCCTCCACTCTCATCCTGAAGGATACTAAAAACAGCAGAAAGATAGGATATTCAGTCTAGCAGTGACTCTTACTGAAGCCAGACACATGCTCTTAAAGAAGTGCTCACAGTGATGGGAAAAGGCTATGTGAGAAGGACCTAATCACTGCTTCTGGACATGATGTTCTTTCTCCTCTTCCCACTCCAATTATGACTCCTTTCCAAATAGCAGGTGCTCAGGCCACTTTCTGGTTTTAAAGTGTGAATGTTTCCAAGGCCACAAAGGTACAAAATATTTGGAAAAGGAGGTAAATAGAGATTAGATTTACAAGTATATGTAAATTAAGGAACAGGCTTGCAACATGAAGCAACATCTGTTGGGTGAACTACTTACTTTTGCTGTGTAACAACATTAGATCTGTCCGTACAAGCACAGAACCTCTCTTGCCACTGTGATCAGATTGCACTGTGGTTGTACCCAAGCTAGAAAAACAATCAGTAATTAAATTAAAGAGAACACATGGCGTCAGAGTATGTAGTGCGCTCACTCATCACTTGGACTCTGGACAAAGGTACTCCAAACTGTTATAAAACTTGTTGCAACCCAGTGATTAACTCCCATGTCAGGACCTTGGGAGGTATTTTCTGAACACCTGATCCTGAGGCAGCAGCAGTCATCTGCTGGCGCTTCAAATCCTGTCCTGAGCCTTCCTTGGAAGGCCTATTAAAAATTTCTTTCTAAAATACAGAGTACCTCATTATTATTTCCTGTTTTTTTTTTTTTTAAACAAACTGTAAATCTACATGCAGCAGTACAGATTACTGCTTTGTTTGCCTGCAGTGTTCAGCAGGGCTCTGCAAATTTCATTAACTGTTTTGAATAGTTATATTTCTCTGATTGCATGTTCTGAATATGTAATGGCTGCAAAGTAATTTTTCACTACAATACAAAATTCATCAAGAACTCAGTCACCTGCTACATGGGATGTCTTATGCTCATAGAGAAGACAATGCAGATATGCAATTTCATTTAAGAAGTGTTAACAGAGAAACTACAAAAAAAAAAAATAGTGACCCCTCTGCTAGCAGTCATTAGCCAGTGAAAAAATACCAGGGACATGGAGGACATTCCATTTCCATATGACTTTATCACCTTGTAAATCTCATTTTGCAGTGCCAGGACAGAGGGAGCTTGTAGCTTGCTTTTGTACAACAGCTCCAATATTTCCTTGTTAAGGTTCCATCATTTTGAATACAATTATAGAAGAAGAGAAACAGACCTAGCAGTTCCACTAATTCTTTTCCCCCCTTCTCTGAGCTCAGAAGTAATCTGCCTTTTATTTGCCTTTCCCCCCGTTGATGTTGACCTCAAAGACAACCCCCACAAACCTTCACTGGGGAAAAAATAACAACAACAACAACAAGAAGAAGTGGTGTTTTTTTCCTTTAACTGATACTCTGTTTCTGGCAAACTTGGCATCCGAATTAGAATAAAATTATATCATGGTAAATGATAGCTACATACTGCCTGTTATTGTTAATAATAAAAATTAGGAAGCTCTTCTGAAGATACAAAGTAAATGGATATGGAATCGGGAAAAGTAAAGACTTCACCCAGTACCTTGAACATTTTTATGAAATCTAATGGGGTGTAGCTAAATAATCTCAAAATATACCATACTTAATCAAAATAAAAAGACAACAAGCAGACATGATTTTAAAAGTAAAAAATATTACACAATAATAAAATATCAGTATTTGAATTGTGAGCCATGGATGGACACAATAATATTGAAAAAAAAGTTCATTTCTTAACCATCAAGTCAATTCTGAAGAAAGCTCCAATCCACAGTCTCATATCTGGGTTACTAACAGGACTTTCTAAAATGCGTGAAGGTGCCAAAGATTAAATAAACTTCTCTGTGTGTAAATATTTCAAAATTTCAGCTTACGTTACTACAGCTTTTTTTACAGCCCAAAATAATTTTACTAATTTACAGAAGAACTTTTAAATCCAACTGAATAAACATATGTGCAATGCACCGTTAAAGTACACTCCATCACATAATGGCATAATGCAGTTTTTGAAATGGATCTGTAGAAAGGATTCATTAAGATAAAGTCCCAGCATTCCACCTGAGGCCAATAAAAATTCTGTGCAAACCTCTTCAAATTAAATTTTCTTCTTGAACATATCCTGTCTAATTATGTTTAGTATTATCCTCCTTTAGGAATTCTGATTCATCAGTGCTATTAAGGGAGGGAAAAGGAAAACCAGATGCTGTGGACCGGATACCCAGCTGGTAAGAAATCACTATAGTTTCACAGAAGCCAAAAGAGCTACAGTGATTTATATCAGCTATGGGTTTGGTATATACATAGGAACACACATATGGACAGATGTACAGAGAATTATATTTATATCTGAAGTTACACCAGCAGAAAGTAAGTCTGTGGAGTTGCACCACCAGAGAATTTGACCCAGAAGCTCTAATAAGCTGAAGTTTATAAAAGAGCCACAGCTGTGCTGAGATTTCTTGTCTTTCACTCTCTAGAACTGAAAATAAATGTAAGAAACAGAAGTGCTCTAATTAGATATTAGGCTTTAAAAATCAGGAAGATAGCCAGCTAATGTGTAAGCACTTTTTTGTTCTGGGGAGTTAGACTAACAAAGATATCATAATTACAATCATACTACATACAGATGAAGTGCACAGAATATACTGGTAAACGAAGCTGAGGGACTGAATTAGATTCCAGCTAAGTTGTTTCAGTTTTAGTCTTTAATGAATACCATTTTTGTTGTTCTTGTAGTCCATACAGTAAGCACAAATTTAGAGTGAGATTTCCAAGTGCATCTAACCAAGCTGCAACCTGAAAAAAACAAAATTTCTGGGTGGCACCTGTGTTCTTCTATTCCACTGATACATCTATGTTGCTATCATCCATCCACAGCCCCAGACTTATCTGTACCATGGACCAAAAACATACGACCCGGGACACTTGGTGCCTGCCTTGGTTTCCATGAGCCACACAAGTCATCCTGCAACCTCTTGCTATGCCCTTGGCTTTACTAGCCCTGCCATTTGCACCCCAAACACCCCTGCACCCCACTGCTCCTCCCCATTTGTGAGACCCTTATGACTTAAAAGCTGGAAGAGAAGAGGAAAGAGAAGTGCCCACTCCTTTGCCTTTACCAAATAACGTTATATGTGAAGGTCTAGCGTAAGATCTGCTCTACACTCTCTCTTCCCACATCTGCTCAGCGTTTGAAGAGGGTTTCATCCTTCTCCAGACTTTTAATCTGGGACTGCAGTCAGCTTTTGAAAGCTGAACAGATAACCTTCAAGGAGTAATGCCTGGGTATCACAGCCTGAGCTCTACTCTGTTAGACAGAGGGCACCTTAAAAAGAGAACTGAGTTGGAACAAAGTTGTTTGCTCTTTCAGTTTTCCGGCATTTTATCCATCAGCCCACCGAGCACAGCACAGCACTTGGGAGACAGCAAACCCAGGCTGCATTTCCATTCCATAGAGGGAAAGCTCTCCCACCGCAGGCAACTGTGTGGTGCCTCTGTGCTCCTGACTGTGACCCCACTGCACAGAGCACCTTGAGGCTTGCTGGTGAGGAATGAAACAGCCCCAAGCCAGCACAACCGTTTTACCAGGAGGCACATGCCTACACTTCTATTCCTCTGTCAGGGACTCTTTTCCTTACAGGAATCAAGCCTTGAGTGAAAGAGCTAATTAAGCCTCAGGACAAGGACCCCAGGCTGCTGAAATCTTTCACACTTAGAAGCACATAACAGCGGGAACTGAGAGTCTCTCTATTTTACAGAATTTTTTTTATCCAAATAATTAGGCCATTTATTACAAGATATACAGATTTGACCTCCTGCTGCACAAGTGCCAAATCTCCAGTTCCCATGTTCTGGACATGTGCTCTAAATACTGTTTTTCAGATAGGCAAAGAAGGCAGCAATACCACCTCCTCTACATCAGGGTTTGAAAACGAGACAGTTGCCAAGACTCTGACTGAGAGCTCACTACAGGGGAAGCATCCAGAAAACATTCATTAGACTGAACTGGTCTCATAAAACAGCCCATTTTGTGGACTCCTGCAGTGCTTAACCCTGAATGACATTTATGCCTACCAAAAGCAGGCAACTTCTGTGGCTACTCAGAATGTAACATACCTCAAATCTCTGTTGACACTATCTTCCTCCTGATCTAGGTCATTGTAGAGTTAAATGGCAGCTGAAAAAATTTTGAGGCTTCAAGTTCAGATGCCTAAACCCTCCCTCACTCCAGCTGTTTTCATATATAGTGCTGCACCTTCACATGTACTATATTTTTCTAGGTGTATCTCACATGTGCAGTAGAAATTTGAACATAGGAATTCACATTCAGATCCAAATTCTCCTCAAGAGCTTCTAATTGTTCTACAGATAGCTTTTAACCTACAGTGTACTTAAAATTATTATTATGAAAGTAAAAATAATTTGAAAAGAACAGCCCAGAGCAAATAGTTCTCACTTTCCAAGAAATATAATTTTACTTGGGGATAGGAATTGGAATGATTTGATAAGTGCATTAAAACATAACTATAATTCTTTTCCTTGGCTCTGAGATACTCCCATAGCTACTACTAAAGCTTTATTGGCAGGTCGCAGTCAGCATCTTTATATATCTCATAGGAGTTACTGTTGAAGGATAATTTATGCTCCCTTTCTGGTGGCAAAAGCATTTGTTTGCATGGTAAGATGTGTCATTTGGTACTTGAGTCCACTACACAAATATTCGAGAAATATATGTCTCCAAATACAGGTGTAGTTTGCTGTAGTAATGTCTACAGGGAAGATGCATTAATGCCTTGTTTCATACCATACCACAAATTACATTGATTGAGGTACAAAAACATATTAGGTCTCTCTCAGTAGTTCATTCATCCTTAAAATAAGCCCATCCACAGCTATGTCCCAGGATCATGCTGAAAACACAGCGTATCTCTGAAGAATAATAGCAGCAGTCTTAATGGACATTAAAGTGGAGATGTTTCTGGGGTATTTTGGAGGAGGATAATATTGCTGTGCCTTCAAAGGGAAAGCGTACAGCAGGAGCTCCAGAGAATCAAATGCAAATGCTTAGGACCAAAAGCATTCTTTCACCTCTTAGTTTTCCTCCACCCTCACAGGTTTCCTCACCAGACTGGAAAACTGCTTCCTACTGGACCTGTCCTTTTCTCTAGCACCCTGGAGTGCTCAGCTTTGAACAATTAAAGGTTTTTGGATCAGATAGTCTTTTCTCTTCTCTGCCCCCATAGCCATGGGACTCTTGATATGGGACACCCATGGCAGGACCATCATGGCAATTGATGCCTCACATGCCCCTAGCATAGAAGATTTCATTTAAGAGTTTTTTCCAGAACAGCTTGTACAACAAATAGCTTTTAGCATATACAATTTGCTAAGTTGCCAGTTTATCATGAATAGAGCTATTTGTAGTCTAGTCATATCATAAAATCTTGTTAAAAGAAACAACACAAAGAGACTGCTCACTTTTCAGTTACGGCGCTTTTGAATTAATTTGAATCCAGATTGCCTCATGAGTATTGTTTGTTCCAATATGAAACAGTTTATGGTGATAAATTGCAGCAGCATCGCTTGAGAGCTGCCTGGTACAGTGTAGTGCAGCAGAAGTTGAGTCAGCTTTCATACTGAGTATATACTGGAGCTACAGCGCACCCAGGTTTTGTGGTTTGGACGAATTTTAACTGAGAAAGTCAGTGAAGCCAGAGTATTTTGTGGCATGTGCAGGTATCGGGCAAGGTCAGGGGTTGTAGGGGCATAACCAACCAAAGCAAGTAGTGAAAATATAGTAACCTACCTCCCATCTGAGCCCTCCTGTCCCACTCAACCAGGCACTGACTCAACACTCAGAAGTAACATCTACAGAGACTGACATTAAGCTGTTTTAGCCATACTTTCAGTACTAAGCCATTTAATGCATATGAATTTTTCATCTAGCTCTGAATTTACTATTACAGCAGATGTTAGAGTCAACTCTCATTAGTTAAGATTTCAGTAATCTGCAGAGCAATGACAAAACATTTCTGCATCCTCTCAGTTATAATCTTAATTAAGACTAAGCAGGGCATGTTGTGTAACATATCGCCCTGTGAATGCACGCTCTCATGTAAGCCATCACGGGCCTGATTCAGAGAGGGAGCAAACATTTGTCCTTCCCACCAAAATCATCAGGGATTCAAGAAGTCAGTACTCCTCCACTGGACCAATTCCTTACTACTGTGTGATTCAGTATCTTAAAGATTTTCTGTAGCCACTGAGAGGAAGAGACAGCACTTCCCTAACTCAACCAAAGATACTGATATCTATAGCCTTATGACAAGTATTTAAGGTCTTGCCTAGTGCTGCTAGACCCTGTCATAGGGCAGAAGAGTCACAGCTGTTACCTCACACTTAAAATATTTTTTCACATTTAATGAAATTAATGAATTTGATGAGGCAGTATGCCAAATTAATCTCTAGTGCCCTTCCTCACATGCAACTGAGTTAAACAGGGATTAATTGAGGCCCATGCAATTACCTCTTAATTAACCCTGAAGGGTTGGGATTAACCCTGCTGTTCAGGGTTAGATACGAGTGTGTTTGTCATGGGAACTCCTATACCAGGAGGATCATAAAGTTAACAACATTGACCAAAATGTCTGTGCCAAAGCACATTTGGGGAATGAAGCAGATTGCTCTTGCTCTCCTGCCCTCAGCATTTTGCAGGATTCTGGGGACTGCTCCTACTAGAAGCAAAAATCAAGGGTGCAACCAGTTCCTTCAAACTCATCTGTTAACATAAAGCCCTGAATACATGCACAGCAGGAAGGCAGACAGCAGGAAATAGTCCCTTTCCTTCCACTTCCAAGCATCTTTTCAAACACTGTCCTACTCAGAATTTGCTGTAGGCTTTTCTTAAAAATTGCCAGAATGTTTTGCTCCTGGGCTTGGTTTCCTAGCTGCATTTTCTCTGTTATTTTGAGTATGTCTACATTGCAATCTGAGGTGGTAAGCAGAAGTGCTGGAATTAGCAAGGATACCACGCAGAAGCAGCATTCAGCAGACCCTTACCTACATTTCCACCTGTTACAATTTGCAAAGATCAAAACTGATCAACTGCTGCCATGTAATTTAGTCTTGGAGATCTGCAGGGACTCCAACACACATGCACTTTTCTACTACTCCTCTGTCCTCCTACAGCACATAGAGATGGTGGAATTGTTCCTTCACCCATTTGATGTGTATTCAGGGACTCGAGAAACAGCCTTCAACCTTACAAGGCCATTCCTGTGTTACACACAGTCAGATCTTCAAGTACTGTCTTCCTCTTGGGCTGCTGATCATGAAACTGGAAGGTGTTTGTTCATCATTTGATCTGAATGAAAAGAGCTGTTGTAGCAAAGAGTTTCAATAAAACAACAGGACCGGCCAGTGTCCAGGACCCTGTGCACAGATTGCCACAGGGTGCACTATATGTCATTCCTACATGTTTCATAATAATTTTGACTATGGTAGTGGTTTACAAACAACATTTAATGAAACGGAAGTTTAAACGAAGACTGCTGTACTAAACAAGTACGCATCATGGCTATCCTGCAGTTGGTGCTGTAAGGCTCTGCAAATGAAAAAAAACTCACATTTTGTCCATGAGAAGAAGAAATAGACAAAAATTGAACTTCCCACCCTCCTCTTTTGGGGACATCTCACTTTCTGACTTGCATCTTGAAATGCAAGTAGAAGAGCAGACTCTGGAGCTCCAATGCATCGTCTTAGAGATCCAAGGCTGAGAAATCAAAACCAAATGAGCAGCCCTACAAGAGGTTATCCAGCAATGAGCTCTTTAACCAAACACTACTCCCCTTCAAACCATCAACTCAAAATAAAATAATCTGGTTTATTTGTGTGAGAATAACTAGTAGGACCACTGGCATTTTTTTAATGTGGAGCCAGAGGAACATGTCTCCCTGACAGAGAACTGCTGGTTTGCACTTGTCTTTAAATTATGAAGATACCCAGGAAGATGGAATTTGTGCTAAATTATGTTAAAACAGGTCAAGAAAAATCTTGGTAGGGATTTGACTCAACAGACAAGGGGAAGGAAGTGGGAGACAAATCGCTCCTTTTAGTCTGCACTGTGTCTATTTCAACTTTTAAAGTTATAGCAATATCAACTTAACATATTCCCATCTTTTCCCAGGACAAAGACAAGTAGCTACATCGTGCCTCTTATTAAATCACAACACTCAACATGCAGGAGCACAGTTTAACTCAAAGGTTTGCTACAGCATCCTGCAACAGTTGGTGGAATTGCTCAATTTAGAGTTCTCGATGACCCAAATTCAACACTAATTTAAGAGTAACAATCTGAACTCTTATTGCCAAATATATTAACACCTATAGAAAAATGAACACAACTTGCCAAAATGCTTTAGTGCAGCTGAACTGTTATCAGCATGTAAAGGATATCAAGAATATATTATCATGTTGACTCTGGGTCATGCCAGACTCATTTCAGACTTCAATGGAAATAGTTTTGCATGATACAAAGGCACTGCAATATGATTAAAATGCACTACACATCTCACTGTCTTAGAGATCGATGCGTACATGAAGTCTGAAATATGCTAAGGAGGTTTTTCCTCAACAATTTTAATCATCCATAGTAATTTCTGATACATGGTAATTCCAAACCATACTGACAAACGTTTAAAAAACCCTTCACTTATAATGAATGCAAAGCATCACACAGAAAAATGAAAAATATATTTTGCATTTGCCTGCAGAAGCAACTTATAAACCATATCCATATGAGCAGTAAATAAATATCCTCTTTTGCCAACACAAATTTCCTTCCACCCACAATTCAGTTGGAGGAATTTTTGCTGACAAAACCAGTGAAAACTCTACACCCACCAGCAGGAAGTTGAAAATTTGCAGTGTCTTTTTATTACAATGTTTTACTAGCTTCAGTGTCTTATACTGCAAAAGCATTGATAATAAAGCTGTTATGTTTTCTATTTCAGACTAAGAACCAACATGAAAATAGCAATGGATTTTTCCCCTGAAAATGGGAAGGTTGGGGGGACGATAGACATATATGCACATATACACAGAGACAAGCTTCATATCCTTCATTCAGTGTAGAGAACTATGGTTTATTTTCTGAAACTGCTTTTAGGAAGGACGAAATTGACTCATCTCACTGAAGGATGTAAAGATATAGGTGAACACCAATGGTCCTTGTGCTCTTGAAATAGTTTACTAGGTTTGCTAATGCTCTTTAGGCGCTAATATATAATTTTTCTTTCAAAAAAACCCACCAAACAGCTTATCCTGGCCAACATGAATTATACAGACCACAGGTTAAGCACCTCTGGACGGTTCCTAGTCTTCCTTGGCAGTAAAGTTTCAGCCATTTCTAAGCCCTCAACTTAGCTCTGCACATCTCTGCCAGTGCATTCATTCTTCCTGGCAAAAAGATATTAAAGAACAATGAAACATTAAAAAAAAAGTGCAAATAAATAATGACGATATGTCATTTCCTGTAGTCACACCTACCCACTTTTTCCCATGAATCCCATTTCTAAGACAGTTCCACAAAGGACCTGGTGAGGAAGTCAAGCTTTAGACCTGGAACTCGTCAGCTTCCTTCACTGTTGAATGGACACACAGGGACTCTCTTACTCAAGAAACAGGGAAAGCTTTAAAATAGTGCAGACAATTTGCTTCCTGGAATTACCAGGTTATTCTGGCAGGTGAGGAAAGCTTAATCAGGAACACCTTAATGCTGTTTACAGTATTGTAATTGAAGTAAGGGAGGGAAAAAAAAAATCAGAAGAAAAACCCCAAGCAATTTAATAGGAGCTGTTGGTCTGTACCAGTCCATCAGTCTATCTGGTTTGGCAAACCATCTTTCCCAGGCTGTATTGGTCAAGAAGAGTGTTCTGTCAGAGAGAAATTAACAGATGCTCAGAGAGTTAAAGAATTGATATTTATATATAGCCAAATACAAAATAGCTACTTTGGGGCTAGAGTTATGCAGTCTTATAAAACTGAAAGAATTAGACCAGAACAGGTATATTAGAGTGAAAGAAAAATCCACTACAAACCAAAATCAGGTATCAAAATAATTTTCTCTCACTTCAGCCAGCCCTTTCTGTTACACTGTTACCCTACTAACCATTCAACAAACACTGTTGCTTGAGTAGCAACGTCTGGAGCAGAAAGGTGAACACAGAATTTAACACTGAGTAATGGACCATGCTGCAATAGGTAGATATCATGGTCACAGCACCAGTCAAATCAGGGGCCTTGGGACCAACCTTCCATTGCCCCTCACCAACCTGGGTAGAGACAGAGATGAGAAATGCTTAGGTTACACTATGTACTTCCCAGCACAAGCATTATAGAGACACAGCATTGTAGGGAAAGCTGACTCTGTCTTGTTCTTCCAAAACCCCAGGGATGGTGCATTTGCAATTACTTTCTTCTAAACTGCTCTCTGCTCAAAACCATCCTTTAATTTTTAGTTAGCCTGCCATTCTGCTCACCCACAATACCCACATAATTAGCAGCAGCCAAATCACCATCATGCTGCAACGTGGACACTCAATAAGAGTTGCATACAGTACTAACCCATAAATGAGGAAGAAATTCAGACTAAATGGTTAGGGAGAGGAGGGGTAAGGGAGAAGCTAGCATCTCTAAGGTAAGAAACAAATTTAGTCATGTAAATCCCACATTCATTTATTGAGCTTCTCATTTGAGTCCTGTGGCAAAAGCATATAGCCAACTTCACTCAAATTAAAATGCACAAATTATATGACTCTGAAATAATAAAAATAATAAAGCAAGAGGCATAAACTGCCATATCCAGGGGCTTTGGATTACATTTTATTGTAATTGTTACTAAGCATGACCCATTTGCAAAATGATTGAACAATCCTTGTACTCAAACCTTTAGCAAACACATAGACCATAAGAGAAGAGAGTAGCTTTTAAAAACCTTACCCTGTATTTTCAGGCAAAAAATTGTGCAACAGAACTTCAAATGTTTTCTATGGTCCTTGCAATCCAGCTGTCCAACTTGAGGGTCAGTCAGGAGAGCATCCATCCACATTCACCATCCTGAAACTTTCCCACCAGCTTGGCCACTACAGATGTAAAACAAGGGGCCTAAAGCTGCACTGCTAAAAACTCCATTTTGAAAACAAGAAGTGGTCCCAAGTATATTTCTAAGCCACTTGGTTCTTTCGCTGCATATTGGGTAACCTTGGGGAACACCTACTTGATTGACACATCCAAGAAGACACAGGCAGAGAAATCCCTTTGCCTTCCCACCCGTAATGAGTCTCACTGTGAGGACACTGAACCATAGTCCTGGTCCGGACTGAGGCAATTCACTGCATTCAGAGAGGCACAGCTCCATGCTTCAAGGATGCCTCTGTAAATCAAAATTAAGTAAGTCAGCAGTACCTACACAATTGAGCAGCAGCTGAGTGGAGGCTGTCAGAAACACTGTTTCTGGATTCAAACAGCTCAAGCTAGGAGTGCTTCTCCAGAGAAAACATCACATTGGAAAGCACATGTAAAATCAAACTACTAAAAAAATCCTCTACTTCTGCATTTGGTCAAGGCAACAGCAGAGTTCCCTGTGCCAGTCCAGGCATACCTGCTGTCTCCAGGAGATGGAAAGTAAGTCTGACTCCAGCTTTGCCAATTAATGAATTACTGCACTTTTGCCATTTTCCTTTGGTGTCTGCTAACAAAGTAGGAACAAGTGCCCCAACTCCACGGTCACATGCTCTGGAGCCACGTAAAATCATGGCAAAATCTGATCCTCATATAAAAGTGGGACGTACTAAATTAATCAAAAGGAACAACAACTGAGGAAAACAAAGTCCTGTGATAAATGTTGGTCCTTTGATCCTCTAGCAGCTGTAACAGATGAAAATTAGGGTGGACTGTTTAGCTGGATTTCAGCTAAACATATTAAAGGATATGTTAAATCTTTCCTTTACTGCCTAAGAATATCCTCACAAGCCTACTGGGTCTATCAAGTATAAGTGGAAAAGATTGGCTGTGCATGCATTTAAAGCCTCTCTTGAGCTGCTGTATGCTCGTGGTAACTGCATAGGAAATTGCAGAAGAGAAAGCAGGAAGACAGAAAAGGTGTCACACAGGGCTTTGGAGGGACAAGAAGGGAGAAGCTACATTAAAAAATTGCATCCCATGGAATGAAAAAAAATATTTTTAATGTTGTATATGCATCTTCTCATGTATTTCAAAACACATGAAAAGTTATGCAAATACCATAGTAAAGGAAGAAAAACAAGAAAAACATGGTTTGTGAAGGAAGCTGAAAGGGAGGCAAACATCACATTCCTTTGCAAACAGTCAACAGGGAACAGTGCAAAAGCCAACACAGACACTGACTGGACAAGGTACTATGATTTTTGAAGTGGGAAGGGAGGAGTTTGGGTTGTTCATGAGCCTTTCCTTTCTAAGTTGAAAAACAGAGCTGATGGGGAAAAGGCAGAACAATAGAGCAGCAGCTATTTTATTTGTGCTGTTTGATTTTACTGTATTAAAGTCAGACCGGGCAAATAAGGACAGTCTGAAAACAATCGGCAACATTTCTTGACATTAGGCCCAGTTAGAACTGTCCCTCCCATAGCCCAGGGAGGAAAACAACCTGCTTACACTTGAGGTTCTCCAACAGACAAGCCCTTTACTGTACTTGTAGCTCATCAACATCATACCACCTTTCTAATGTCCTTTACAATTAAACAGCATAAACACACCCCTTATTCCAGCATCTGCATGACAAACAGAGGCTGCAGAGCTTTCTTGCCCCCCTGCTCTGGGCTGCTCCCCCTCTTCCCTCCTCCATCAAAGGCAGATCCTGTGCAGTCATTCAATTCCAGCCTTATCTATTCCCAATTACACATGGATTAAACTCAATGTAGCAGGTTTATTACATGTGCAAATCCACTGCTGTTTAATCTTGCCAGTGCTGTGTTTGGTTTTGATATATTCTGACTGGCTTACCTCTCAGCAGCAGGCTGAAGGATATTAAACAATTCAATGCACAGTTACTCCCACACGCTGTCACGTGTGTTATTTATTTGTGCTGTGTGACTTCTATTAAATGCAAGCATTTCCAAATCATACAGCGTGGACGAAACCACAGCAAGAAGGTGTTGCAAGGAAGGGGAGCAAAAATGCTTCAGAAACATAAGGTGATTCAGGCTTGCAGTGTTGGGAGAAATCAGCCCAAGGAGATGTTAGACCATAGGAAAACAAGCAAGAAAACCTTCAGACTGTCACTTTTCAAAAGCTGTTTGCTCAAACACTACTGCAACCCTCAGCAACGCTACCCACTAACACCCAAGCACTGATGCAGGGCATGCAACAAAGCAGAAGGATGACAGGAGAGATCCAGAGACTCTTTGTAACACTCTGTTATGCCATGAGGGTTGTAATCCCACGTAATTAGCTGAGTGAAGAACACTGTGCTAACATCCTCTGACTGCCCATGATCAGCTGATGAACTGACTCTTCTTTGTGCTGTACACTCACAGCAGGAGTGAGTGCCAAAGTCTGTGCTCACATGCTGGATGAGACCTACCTCCCTTCTAGTTCCTGTAGCTTTTGTCAGGTCAATATCAAATTCATTGCTCTTCCCTTCTGCCAGAGGAGAGTCTCAAGTACCCTTTGGGAATTTCTGCCAAGTGCAGAATGGGGGTTCCCCTTCAAGCAGTCTCACCTCCACTTCAAAAGAAAAGTCATCACAGGAGTCGACATTATTTCCTAATTTCCTTAGGCGAGGTTTTAAAATACATGATAAAGTCTGATGCAAAATTTGACCTTTCACCTTCCTCATCCTCAGTTCCCTGCAAAGGAGTCCTTCTCCTGCTGATGTCAGGCCCTGGTTCTCCAGATATTCCGCACATACCACATGGCACATACAGAGTGCTGCTGGCATTACTGGCTTTACCTAGAGGCTCTGGGCATGCACTAGAATAAATACAAACAACAACAGGAAGAGGCCACTGGGATAATACTAGCAAGATAAAGTGAACATGCTTACTGAAAAGTATCTCTTCTTTAACATAGGTAGGACATGCTAGTGGTTTTTTTTGCCTATACTTGTTTCTTACAGTCCTTGTGTAAGAATATTAAACATTGTTTTAATAGTTCATGGTGGGGGAAGAGCTGACCTTTATGCTTTCAAGACCTATAAAGATTCCTGCTTCACTGTAAAACCTACAAAAAGACTTATTCTGGCCTCCAGCAAATACCTAAGGTGCTGTATGCATTAATTGCTTCACATTTAACAGAGGGACATGCAGAAGTAAACACATTTATCATTGTTTATAATTAGTCTGCAACCTTTTTGGGGTAGGGACTCCATTGTGCTCTGGGCTGGTCCATAACCAAGCAGAAGATGACTGTGGGGAACACAGAGGATGGATTTTGGCATCAGATAAGTATAAATAATGAGGTAATTGAGAAAATAATAAACCTAGATGTTTCCTGGGAGAATATGTTTCACTGACTGATGAAACCACAAGAACAACTTCAAGATAAAGTTGGTAAGTCTTCTGAAACTACCCATTCTTAGTTTGCTAAGGTTTCCCCCAAAACTGTTATGTACAGCTTCCCTGTGAGCTGGCTAAGTATCATTTGCAGATCTACCTATCCTCTCTGAGATGTCTCACATCCATTAACATCCTATTGAGAAATTTCTTCTTTCCTCATTATCACAGACTATAGATATATTATGTGTGTATATGCTATACATATATGTATATAACACACATGTAACCCTGCAGAATCTCAAATGGGTAATAGAACTGGAAAGGACCACTCAGTCACAACATTCAACTCTTTACAACTATATAATAAACACTTTGCTCAGGAAAACCCACAAAGCATCCTCTCCACACATGCCCTCATATAAAGCAAGCTGGGCTCAGTTCAAAAACTCCAGCACCTCTGTCACCTTCCCAGTTCGAGGGCTCTGGCCTAGGGCACTGTGGGCACACAGTTAGCAGATCACTGAGCAAAAGCACTTCCCACCAGCAGCTCCGTCTTCTCTCAGCACAGTCAACCACCACACCTAAACATCAGCTTGCCTGCACTTCCACTTGTCTCTTTGCTCACTAGAGCTCATTTAGAGAGTTGAGACAGTCCTTTATCTCTCTGGCTTCAGCTTCTGGTGCTTTGTCCAAGTTCCCATCCCTGTTCAGAGAAGTCAGCTGGTAAATCCCTCAGCTCCTTTCCCTGACCTCAGCCAGGAGGCAAAACACCTCTGTCATTCCACCAGCCCTCCCACCAGGCTCTCCAATTTCCTCTTCCTTCATTGCTTTCATATGCTGCCCTACCCTCTTAATTTGACTCAGCTGGGAAGAGTTGAACTTTCCTCACCTGGTACTCCCAGGACCACATAGATAATTCCACACACCAACAGGTTTTCTGCCAGGCTTGTGTGTTTACTGTTCCACAGTTTCATGGTCAGTGTCAGTACAGCAAGGGAGTGCCTACTTTCAGATGTCGGTGTACCAAATCAGACATACAAATGTAACAAGCCTATCTGGAAAAGCTTATGACAAAAAAAAGGCAGTGGTGGAGACTCTCATTTTTAACAGCACAAAATTACTTCTGTTTCATATATCCATTCCAGCTTTTTTCCTTTTTTTTTTTTTTAAACATTTATATATTTTAGAATACTATTCTTTCTTCATTGATTACCTACTTTTTCCATGTAAAACCCTTCATAAATCAGTGGTCCGGGTTCACAACTGGCATTACTGCTCCTCAGCTTTCTGGAACTGTAATTGTGTACATAAGCTGACTAACTGGTGATTCATCTCCCAAGGCTGTTTTTAAGATCATAAACAGGTGTCTTCACTGGACTGCTCAGAAGCATAGCTATTGTTGTAGCAAAGCCTAAACTCTCTCTTCTGAGATGTGAGTTTATTAATAACAAGGGGGAAGCAGGAAAGCAAAAGACTACCTCAAATCTTTCCAGGTTTTACCACTTATAAAATGTCTTTCCTCAAGTTTTCTTGATCTGAGGTATTGTCCTTAGACAGTTTCTCCTACCACACTTATAATCATGTGGAGTCCCCTGTATTAGTGTATGTACAGAACCTCCCCAGTGCTTTCCCAGAATAACTGATATCTGCCAGCAGGATGGAAAGATCTATCATTATCTTTAAAATAGAGTTTCTGTTTTTCCCAGAAACATTGTATTATGAATTACTGAAGACAACCTGTTTATCTGAGAATGATCTGTGGAAGTGACTGACTCTTTAATTAGGACGCTGAAGGGAAGAGAAAATGCTTCTCTGACCCACACTGACCTTCTCTTTCTGAGGAAGGTATGAGTGAGACTATTCCAATAAAACCATGAGGACCAGGTGGCCTAGGTGGGCTATTGCAGCCACACTGTTATCCCTCTGCTTGGACATTACCTAATGATACTTGGCCAAAAGCTGCTGCCTTCTGCTCAGGAGAATCATCATTCCAGTCTTTGGGTCCACTAACTGTAAACCTACAGCAGGATTTGAGCCTGGGCTAAGATATTCATCATTAGCAGGTTTGCAGTATATTCACTGGGCTAATTTTCCTGTGTGTGTATAACAATTTTTTAAAAGCCCACACAGAATGCAAGTTTGGCTGCTGGAGAGAATTCCATAATTTGGTGGGTTTTTCTCTGAACTTTATTCTACTCG
Source organism: Machaerirhynchus nigripectus (assembly GCA_013397975.1). NCBI lineage: Eukaryota > Metazoa > Chordata > Aves > Passeriformes > Dicruridae > Machaerirhynchus > Machaerirhynchus nigripectus. The sequence continues at coordinate 220,054 of VZRQ01003548.1, read as the reverse complement.
TTCTCGCATTTCTTATTAAATGTATCAGAAGTTCCAGAGGACGTTTGAACAGTAAAAGAGCTTTGCAAACTAAGCTTCATTTCAACGTCGATCAGGCCAAGGACATAACCTGGCATAAGTATGAAATCTTGGCCTTTGAGGAATTCAATGGGACCTTTGAAGTGGATTTTTTCCTGTAGTATTTCATTTCACCTTGAATTCCCCTAATACCCTTTTAGCAGTTTGTGACTGAAGAAACCATTCCATTTCCTTACTTTGTAGGTCAGCCTTGAGAGGTCTTTGCATGGCATCCACACAAACAGCCAAAAATGGATCTGTTACAGAAAAAGGGAAAAAAAAAACCACCAACTAGATAATTCTTTCACTTTTAAGAAGAGAGAAAGTTGCATGAAAAAGAAAACACTTAAATCCACAGCACACTAAAAGATGTCTGGAGATTTTAATTACTTTTGTAAAGAACTGCCTTGAAAATATAAAATATTGATTTAGCATGAACCATTTTTAATTAAAAGGGGCTGATTTTCCTTATTATAGTCAACCAATTTTAAATATTGAATATTGCTAAAATACCGAAAGAGACTAACTGAATATTTTCTGTGATATGGAAGATCAGATAATACTTTATGGTGTTTCAGTACAGTGGAGTGTTGAAATCTTACTGTGGCCTTTCTATCAGCATGAGTTCATTTGGTTTTTTGTAGAATTGATTTTGAATTGAAACAAGAACCTGAAGGTCTGATGTAGCTTAAGCTGACCTTTGTTCCATCACACTATTTTTGTCATGTAATTCTGAAACAATTTTTCCCTGCTCTTTAATAACTCGTTTGCATATATCTTCACTTCTCCACAGTACTTGTTTTGAAGTATGTATCACAAGCTAACAGCACTCGTGGCATAAATTTCAAGGTGAATTCTCTTAAACTATTCTGTTATAAAGAAAAAGAAGACATATGAACTTTTTCTTGTCTTTCCATTAAAAATTCTAGTAATATTTGAATAGTGACCCTCTTTGAACCATAGCTTTCATATTTAAGAAATTTCAGCTTAGTTTGCACTAAGACTGGTACCCACTGTTCTATGATGGGCCCTTGCCTTTGCACTATGATGGATTCTTACAGCCCTGTCAGAGGGAGGACAGGGCAGAAACTTAACTTGAGGGAACAAATATGTCTTTAAGGAGCTTTTCCCACTCAGTATTGATTATAACATGAACACAAATCAACTCCCAACTAAGGCTTATAAATTTCATGCCTGTGCCTGGCACATCCTCTCCACATCCTGAAAAATATATAAATATACAAATATACTGTAGGGTTTGCAACTCAAATTGAGTTAGTTTTAAACAAGATATTGTATAAGCCATATGAAAGCTGGATGATTCTTTAATGATAGCTCAGGTAGGTCAGCATCTATGAGGGAACATAAACACATACTGAATCAAAAGCATTTATAGCCACAAAAAAGTATACTGTTAAAACTATAAGACTTGAAACTTTAGGGGCATTTTAATGTTTTCCACCTACGGCCAGAGCTGAGGAAATAATATCTTAGCAAAAAATCTTGGTGTCTCCTACCTTCTGCAAGCTGCAGGAGGTAGGAGACACCACAGCTCCATGGCCTAAAGAGATCTCGAAGGCAATGGTTCTAATTGAACCAGTGGGAAGGTGGCACTTTTGAACTGCTTTCAAGAGATGAAGGGCCTCATTCAAATCCAGTACTTGGCTATGTGGCATCTAATTTTAGCGTGTTCTTTAGCAACTTCCTTCATTTCACATTGAAGAATGAGAGCAGAATCCACCGTATAAAATATTATAAAATAGTTTCCCAGACTCCTCAAATTCCCCTTTACTCTTAGTTCTTTTTTTTGTTGTTCTTGTACAAATGTCACTTCTGTTGCAGATGGTGAAAAATCTCCCAGCCCCCAAACAGACTTGGGTGACGTAGCCTTTGGACCACACATACTTACTACGTCCATGTAAAGTGAGGATCACACTGCAGCCTCCTGCCTTAAGTCTGGTCTTTGCCTTCTTTGCCTTCTTGATTTCAGTTGCATCATTCTTAATCGCCATCGTGATAAGCTGTGTCCAGGATCTTTATGGCCCTCTGATTCATGGCCTAATTTATCTGCCTCTAGCAGGGAATATTTCCAATGGAGAGGAAGAGTTGAGTCAGGCACTGATGTCTCTGCCCCCAATTTAAAAAAAAATCTCTAGTATATAACCAGAACAAGTGTTTAGAGACCTGTAAGAAGAGAGGATCTTTTTCTTAAAACACATGGCATAAGGGGAGCAAAATCACAAATCAAAAAATCTGTTTTGAACATAAACCTCACGTCTATAATTCTGAACAGAAGAAGTCAAAGAAAAGGGTTCTTCAACCACACACAGCTCCTACATAAGTGAATTCACGTCAGGTCTATTACTCTGAGCAAAAACTACAGCTGGTCTAATATTACAGAGATGATTAATTGAATAATGTATTCAGTCACAGCATCAAAATGTGTCAATGTAGTAAATGGACAGTATTCAATCAGCTTCAGTAAACACCAGTTAAAATACTCTTGGAAATGAAGAACTCATTGCCAGAATGTTATTTAACAGAAAATTATTCACAGACGATTTGACTGGCCCCATACAGATGAATTCTTTCATGCTCAGCTAGGAATTAGAGTGAAAAAAACACTGGACACTATAAAACTCTCTACTCCTTGGTAATCTAAACCAGAAAGTATATTCTAAATCACAACAATAATTTGGACATGCTATCAGAAGTCAAATATGTCTGAAAATATTTATACTAAATATATATATCTGTAATTAAAAATTGCATACCATTTTGCACATCCTCACATTCTTCTTCATCCTGACCATTTGCATGCAAATAAGGAATCTTTAAGTGCATTTTAATTGCTACACTACCTTCAAAAATAGAGAATTTAAAAGATATATTTATTATTCTGTAGGAAATGTATTGGTAATATAAACCAAATAATTACTCTCTTTGAATAGTGATAAGATTTATTTGTAACAAAATCCTCTTATAAAGAAGGAACACTGAACACTATGGAGCTTGACAAGCAAAATAAGAGAAAATGTCATCAAGAAAAGGTGCATTCATAGGTGAAAGACTTTCAGTACATTACTTTTCAATATATCTCTACTGCTAATGTCAGAGTAAGAGGTCAAGGCATATCCAGCATATGCCATGTTTATCAGGCAGAAAGAAAATGTAGGTTGAAAAGAAAAAGAAGTCAGAATATCTGAACTTCTTGCACTTTGGAGGATTTTCTTGTGAAAGCAGTTTTTTTAAAGCTGCTGAACCAGTGTTTTAATTTAGCAAAGATAAATATAATTTCCTGTGTGTGACCTTGAATTTTAAGTCTTAGCCCAGAGGGAATATTTACAACCTGTAAACAGACTCTGATAATGGAAATTCTGACAAATCTCACCATTATAATGCTAGTTACATTTATCCTCCAATTTTTTCCCCTCTCTCCCCCCTCTCTAAAACATAAATATCCACAGCTGACTGAAATCCTTGTCTTAGTGTCTATCAGAACATAGACCTTTGCAGCATAAAAACCTCAGGATCCCTTCCCATTTACTTGGACTTGGCTTTACCTTAGTTTGTATAAAGTCAGTTTGTATTCAGGTCTGTATTCCATTTTGGAGCCTTTCACAAAATAACTCATACTGGCAAAATTTAAGCACGTGATTATATTTGTTTTCATGGAGACTGTAGCAATCAGAAAGTGTTCTTTTTGCATGTTCTGACTGGCTTTCCTATCTCGTACTGCCACTGTAAAGCAGGAGATTCCTGTCCCACTGCCTTTCAGAGCCCATCCATCCCCTGCCAGGTGCAACACTGACAGTATAGACAAGAAGCCGGAGACAAAGAGAGGTGTGTCTGGGTTCTTGTGAACCCGTATTGTGAGTGCCCACCAGAAAGGCTGCTCTGAGGTTACACAAAGCCCCTTCATTGTTTTGTGGGGAGAGTGAGGTGGTGAAGGAGCTGCACAACTACTGCTGACAAACCTCAGCAGCCACATTTTCACACTGCGGCTGGGTTTTGCTCAGCTCAGTAGGGACCATGGAAACATCCTCACCAGCAATGATTTCCAAGAGTGGACTTGCATATGCCCTAAAACTTCCATGTGCTATTCAGGTGCTCTCCCTCTGTATCCTGAGTGCTGTGTCTCTAGCCCGACAGCTCTTAGTCAATGTCTTTTGCTCCAGTCCTTCCCATCACCATGTGGCACACACCAGGTACAAATCCTGATCAAGTCAGGCAGACCATACGTGCTTTGAGCAAATAATGTATCAGCTGCTCCATGGGCCTTACTCCAGTAGAAAAACTTGTTTTGTAAGGAGTGGTCACACAAGACCTTTTCTGCTCCTCATACTGCCTCACCAGTGAGTAGGCTGTTGCCTTTCCCTGGTCTTAAAATTCAAATCCAAATACAGTTAGAGGGGAAAAAAGGGTTTTACCTCGGTATTTATTTACGGATCCTCAGGTGCGCCACATCCAGGTAGAATGCACCGAAATGCACCCCAGAATGCACACTGAAAATGCACACACACGATGATTCGCATATACAGTCACAGACCTTGCAAATTAGCATATCTGTCAGAGATTCCCCAGTGAGAGGCTCAAGAGAAGCCCCTGTCCTGAGGAACTTGCCCCCTGGATGGGCCTGTCTTGGTTTACAGAATGTGTTCTGGAGAGGCCCTTGGTGCCTGGGGCTTTCTGACGCCCAGCTGCGAGGCTTCCAAGATGTTTGGTCTCTTGGCTTAACGGAACTTCGGGTCTAAGCTAGTTATCAGACTTAGGGAATTACAAGTATGTGGGCTAAAAGCACTAAGGATATGTAAAAGCCATATAAAAGGGTATATAAAAGGGGTATATAATAAAGGCAAAAAATTGTCATGGCATCAGGCAGGGAGTGCAGAAGAAGTTGGGAGGGGACAAGCCAGGACAGCTGAACCCAGCTGATCAAAGACAGTCAGCTCAATATTCAACTGACAGATTTATATACTGCAGTATATAGGGGGGACTGAGCAGGTCACTGCATGGTGCCTTGTTGCCACCTGGGGTTTGGAGATTGGGCTTATAAAGCCAGACCTATAAACTGTCCCTTGCTGATCATCTTAATTCTTGTGATAAGGACATCATCAGCCTATGTGTCTTCTTACTTCTTGTACAGTTCAGCTTCAGGATGGCTGCTACTCATCTTCAGAGGAAAGGATACAGAGATCTTGAGTTCTTCTCAACCAAGCCTTCTAGTGGGCAGAAAAATATTTTATTATGCCAGTATACCTTACATATTGTAGTTCTCTTTGGGTTTTAGGATTCACAGCTATTACTGTCTACTACTGTTATTTCAGTATTTAGAGAATGAAAGAAGAAAAAAATCTTCTTTAGAATCCATCTTGTGCAAATATATTAATTAAAAGGGAAGTCTCTGAAAGGCCTTGGTGTCAGCTGTCTTGTTTGCTTGAATCTGTACCACTACAGGTTGTAGCAAGTGTCTTTGTGAAAGTCCTTTCCTAATGTGGCTTCACAAACTGCTTATACCTCCTTATATTCTGGAAAAGAAGTTAATCTGTTAGAGACTAATTTGGGGAAACCAGTCAGCAATGTGCTGATTGAAATTCCTGCCTTACTGGATCAGATAGATCTAAGGAGAGGGAAAACCTTCCAGCAAGTGAAACACCATGTTGTATGCCTTTCAAAATCAGGAGGAAAGATTTGTCCTTTGTTCAAGAAGAAAATACTAAATGCTCTCAAAACAAGCCAAAACCTCCAGCACCACAAGCATTTTATCTTTGCATAGGTTATCATATGATAACATGCTAGAGAACTACAATACTTTGCATTCCCTTTTTTATTTTGCTTCCTGAAGTTGCAGTTCTGCTAGGAACATTCTAGTTTAAACTGCTTTTCAAGCTCCAGATTCATAGTGAAAAAGCAAAATTCAGTGCAGCTATTTGTGCAGATATGTTCAGTAACTGTGATGGAAAAAGAAAATGACCCCAAAACAGAAACCAGCTGTATCCAAGCATGTATAGCAGCATGTACAATTTTCCATAGCCTTGGGCAGGAAATCTATGCATAGAAAAATTCCTAAGGTGTCAGAGTAACCAGAAATGCATTAACAAGCAGATAATTAGGGACTGATTATGAAGATTTACCAGATGGATATAAAATTAAAGTTTGGGGTTTTTTTTTTTTGGTTTTGAGTTTTTATATATTACCCAAGTAATCTGTATTTAGCTGCAGTCTGCAATTTTTTTCTCCCTGTTACCCAGTATAGCCAAGAAGTTATTTAACCATTGTTACTGGAATTTCACTCACACATTCTTCCTAATTTGATTCAAAATGCTTCATCTGGTACCCAGTTCATGCCTTTTTTTTCACCAGGCTGTCAAAAGGTTAAAAGTAAATGAGCAAATAAGCAGAAGTATTTTTCATTTTGAAGCAGTTGTAGAAGGAATTACCTTTTCAGTAATATTTACATTACAAGAAAATACTTTTCTTTCATATAGTACTCTTTTTGAGGGAAAAAAAAGGGTATCCTATATGTTGTCTAACATCCTTAAAACAATATTACTGAGATGCTGTATTTATGAGTCTGGGTATATAAACACCAGAAGTTCACTGTCCAAGCTCCCTAGCTATTTTGATCTCATTTACACACAGTGAAAACTTCTTTCATGGCTGTATACAGCACACAGTGCCCATACCAAAATACTTTCACTACCTGTGACATCAGAGAAGTTTAGACTAAATTGATTAGACTAGCCAGTGAGAAGGAAAAGCCAAAGTTGCTAACAACATGTAGTTTGAAAACGTCTAAGTTTCATCACATGACAGGTTCATCATTAATCAAATGTAAGGCATGCAGGGATAAAGTTTTCTGTTAACAAAGCAAGTGATTTTGTAAGGTAAAATAGAAGCAGTGCAAATTTTCCAAACTGTCCTTTTGCTGTGTCATAAACCACTACTGGCTGGGCAGCTCCTCAAAATTATACTGTCAGTTCATTGCTGCCACACTGAGATTGCAAGTGAGAGTGACAATATATGCTTCAAAAAAAGAAAAAAAAGTCTCACCACTAAAAAATGAGTTCATTTAACATAATTTTCTAAACAGCTGTCAAATGGTAACAGCTTTTGTTCATTACTATGAGAGTCAAATCATTGTTCTGGATTCAAAATCTCCAGGTTTGAATTATCAATTCCCTAGCCCCTTCAATACCTCCAACTGTCCACTCACATGTCAGCTGTAAGGGCTCTTGCTTTATGAGGGAGCTGTGGTAAATACATGCATTATGCAAAAAATATTTACCACAAAAAGAAATCTATTCATGAGTACACCCTAAACTCACAGCAGTGATCTGAATATCATCTTGGTGATGCCACCAGATTTTATGGCTCAGGAATGCAGAGATCCTTGATAGCTCTCCTGAGTCTGTCCTCACCCTGCATCCCCAAAACAAAGAGGACTTGATTCATGAACAAAGAGAAGGAGACAGAGAAATTTTTGTGTGCTCTCGCTAAATAAGTTGTCTGACAGGGAACAAGGAGAGTTGTAATGCACATATGTACTATTGTGGGAAAACCTATTTGGGTCTATTACAATAAAGAAACAGATGAAGAACAGTCCATCTGTGCACAAATATGACCCCTGTGATGCTGCCAACATCGGAGTGATCTGCCAAATGATACCATCTGCACAAATGGAAATTCTTCCATGGGCAGATTGAGCTCACGTGCAGATTTAGTAAAACTCTTAAAGGAGTACTATATCCAAAGGGACTGTCCACTTTAGAGATGGAGGGAGCTCTCTATCTGCTAATGCTTGTCTACTGCATGGCACACTAGGGGTCTGAAGGATGTTGTCCTTCACAGAAGTGGGGAGGAGGGGGTAAAGACATATCCTGGGATCCTTGAGCAGGACAAGTGCATCTTGTTTTCCAGCCAGAAAGAACTATCTCTTTCCCTTGCACTCCTCCAGGAGGATTCCTCCTTGTCACCTCAGTGAGGGCAACTGGAAGACCCTTGTCTAGGGCTGCATTATCACTTCATGGCAAGGACCTTTTGGCATGATGGTTTGGGATTCCTGATTTCGAGTGGACCACCTCATCTCACAGTGCTCCTGACCTGCAGAGAAGGAACTTAACCCCCTAGCACAGCAGCTCAAGTGATTTCCAATTGTGACTCCATTTCTGTGTGACTTGTCATCCCAAAGAGTAGCATAGGTGGTTGAATCCGTATGGTCCTTAAACACTTCCTTGAGAACAGCCACCCTAGAAAGAGGACATCTGCACCCTGGAGCACAATGGAGTTGCCTAATTTCACCGACATTTTCACAGTTTGCCTTATCTGAGGGAAAGTGCCAAAAAAGTCACCAGAATCATAATTCAGGGAGAGAAGCTGTCTGCTCTGGAAGTAGATTGGGCCCCATGGCTTGACAGAGCATGTGTTTGAAGTCATGTAAATATCCACACATAGGTGCAATTGCCTTTGAAAGGAACTGTGTAGGAAATTAAGACAGAGTCCTCACAAACCATAGAAAGGTGCCTTGGGCAAGCATCTGCCCACAGATGCCATGAAGTTGAAAAAGAATCTAATCTAAAACAGAAAGTTAGAAGTAGTTTGGAAGTTTTACCTATTGGTGAGTCCCCTTGAAAATTTCTCTGGTGAGATTTAAATATGGTTAATATTATAATTATAAAATTACAATATAAAAATATTAAATATAAATAATTATATATTTAGATATGATTATTTATATTTAATATAAATATATTATAAATTATAACATATAATTATAATTTATATTATAAAATAATATAAAAATATAAATATAAAATTATAATAATAATATTATCTCTAATGAGATTTAAATCACATTTTAAAATCCTCATATGTCCCCTGATACTTTTTGAAAGACCAGTACATAAAAGGAGAGATCAAGAAACTGACATTGTAGTGAAAACTAAACCTGACCAGGCAAAAGCACAGCCAAGAGACAACAGCCAAGTTAGAAAGGACAAAAATATACATTTCCTTTAATCCTCTTTCTGCAAGACATTTTAGGTGCTACTTATAACAACAAACACTAATATATTCAGAAATAACTTATGTTAATGATATCCCTGGAAAAATACACAGAACATGAACTTTACTCATGATAGGCCTTATGCCACTTGCAGTCAGTACTATTTCTGCCAAAAAGTGTGGATATTTTAGCAGGAAAGGTGCTATCCTTACATGTCTTTCTTCTGGATGTCCTTCTAACACAGGGAAATATCTTCTTTTCTTATTTGGAAGCAAAAAGCTTCTAACCAGTGTTTGCTGGTCCTGATCTGAGATACAGGCCTTGTATCCACAGGTATTGATTAAATAAAGCCCCATTCCAAATCTGGCCTTGATGCCTTGTGGTGGCCACCTAAAAACAGAGACTAGACAAGAATAAGAGAATAAAAGTAGGTATTTATTCGAAGGGCCTTCAAAGGTACACCCTGGGCAGTAAAAAAGGCTACACCCAAGATGGACGCTGGGTCACAGGTTCTTCACACTTTGATATGTTTGGTTCATTTGCATATCAGGGTTAATTCTCCAATTATAACCTCAGTTTATGGTGTAATTACCCCAAGTTTGCCCCTCTCTTCAGAGGCTTTAATTTAGTTTTGGGGCCTGGTGTCCTTGAAGAGCAAACCTAGAGAGGCTTGTTATGTCTAACCAGCACGAGAGAACAGTAGCTAAAGGGCCACATGAAACTTCAGAGTTACACACTAGGCAGTACAGGATTTAAAAAATACAAAAGTTAAAGCCCAAGGCATCAGCCTTAGTGTGCAATGATGAGCACTGAAGTAATGAGCTTGAGGGGTCGAAGTTCAGGAACAGAAACTGTAATTCTGAGACAGGTACTTGGGGATCTCCCCCAGGCATCCCAGAGGTGGATATCTAGTGCAGTAGGACAAGAGTGGGCAGGCCCATATGTGAAACACCGTGCTTTGCCTGGTGCCACCTGCTCTATGCAGTGCAAACTAAAGACACCCTGCTCTCTCCAAAGTCTTCCTTCCCAGAAAAAAAACTAACAACTTGCCTTTTTTTCCTCCCTTGGAGAGCACAGCTACTGTAGGACACGGCCTCACCTTTTTACATAAATAAATCACCTTTCAAAAATGCAGAAGAGCCACTTTCACGGTATTCCTCAGCCTAAAGGGATTCACAGCTACACCTCTCCCAAGAGCATGTTAAAGCTACCAACTGTTCTGGAAAGAAGGCACTCTCCTATCCTGTGGCAGAAAAGGAGACAGTAAAAGTGCCTTGACAAGTAGATACCACATAGAGAGGTTAACAGTCAATGATTTTGCACATGAAACTGAAGCAGCCTGTGGAGCACAGAACTCCTCCATCTCCTGCAAGCACCCTGATTACAAATTTATGACCTAAATCAGTTGTAATTAAGAAAGAACAAAAACAACAACAACAACAACCTACCAAAAAGGCAGTTATTCTGTTTAATGAGAGATGCCACCCTCCAAAATGTCCGTGCTGAATTTAGTCTGTTTTTTCTTTTTCAGGGAAAGCATTAAACTATTCAGACATGTTAAAAAAAAAAAAAAAAAAGAAAAAAAAAAGAAAAAAAAAGAAAAAAAAAGAAAAAAACAACCTATGTACTTGTGAGAGACGACTGATTGATACATGCTGTCAATGGACCAGTTTCCAAGCTGATGGTGACAGCTCTTCCAATACTGCTTTAGAGCTAGGTTTTGAGGGTGCAGGGAAATACGTATAAATATAGGTATAACAGAATGCCTTCTGTTCAAAATTATTTTTCTTCTTCCAAGAAATGTTTTAAATGTTGACAACCAAGCTGTATCAGAAAACTAATCAGCACATCGACACCTCAGAGTCAAAACGAAATGCAGACTCCACTTAACTTGAATGGCAGTTGGATAGTGACACTTGTCTTCTGTGAAAATTATCATGGAACAGAACCAAGACCTGGAACATTTGGGTTCTTTGTTTTGCCAGTCTTTCTCTGAGATACTAACCAAGATATGAGACTTATTTTTTCGTGTGTGTTTTTTGTGTTTTTTTTCTTTTAGTTGTGCATTAGCTTACTCTTCAGTTATGTGAGGAGTTCAGTTCAGAAAGTGAAACAAATTTGCTGGATGAATAGCATCAGCCTGTTGTCTGCATTTTACAGTCATACTAATCAGGAACACATCTGAGGTTAGGCACTAAAGAAATGGCAATTACAGGAAAGGTCCAGTGTTTTCTTCTTCAAGAGTAAGAAGCCCTCTGAATAAAAAATCTTCAGGAAATAGCTGTTCATGTAATGCCAACATGAATTTTTTTGCTTCCAGTTTGCTGCATCATTTTATTATTACAGAATTCAGACAACTGTGTTCAATCTTGGATAAATTTCCTTAATTTTTCTCTTGAAGAGCTTAACTTTTTAAAAATAAAAATCTATATACAACAATGTAATAATATATTACTGTAAAAATACTAGACATAAGTAACCACTTATTAAATTATGATTTAAATTTTTTTTTCTTGTCAACATAGGATATCTTATTTCATCCCTCTTCACTTTGCATTAAGCACTTAGAAAACAACAATAGGGACATATTGTTCTTACAAAAACCTGATGCACTAGAACAGAGCAAAGTATATCAAAGAGAAAATAATAAAAATGAGATTAATATTAATGAAGGTTAACTTTTTACATAATTTTGGAATTCCTGCTGATAATAAAGCTCTTGATGCAATTCCATTTCAAGAAAAACAAAACAAATAGACAAAAGTAGGAGGAATTATTTGCTTTATGCAAGATGATAATTTACATAAGTATTTTCTACTTTTTTTTCCAGTTGAGAAGTCTTTCAATTAAGGCTGCCTAGGTTGTGTCAATCAGCAAGATACTGCCTTACTCTAAGTATTTTGCATGCTGGGGAATATTCAAAGGACAACTCTTGTTCCTCTCTTGTCAAGATATCTGTAGTGGTTTTGTTCACATTTCTTATCTTCTGCGAGATAAGAATTAAGAGAAATGCAAAGCAGGCTCCAAACTTTAAAGAATATGAAGAGGTTTATTCCTAGCAGAATTAAAAGTAAAAATAAATAATAAGAAATTCAAGCAAAACCCCCTTTTCTTCCAGTACATCCCCTTTTTACCCAACTCACACAAAGGATAACAAACTATGATTTTGTTCAGTATTATAGTTCTTAAAAGTCTCTCCAATATTTAAGGAAAAAAGGTTTTCTTTTGCTTCACGTGGTTTCCAAAC
>VZRQ01003548.1:138204-207558 GCA_013397975.1 Machaerirhynchus nigripectus | reverse complement strand
GGCTGGCTCCTCAGCTCGACTCTAGCTACACTGGTTGCACAAAGCCCTGCTGGCTCCTGCCGGGTCTGCGCGGGGCTGCGTGAGGGGGGAGAGAGGTTCTCCAGTCCTTAAAAAGCTGCTCCAGGTGGTATTGGCTACGCAGCAGCTTAATGGTTGTTTGTTAGCTGCCCGTGGCTCTGAAGGGGTTCTCCTGCCGCTACCTGGGGCCCGTGCCCTGGGGCCAGGGGAGGCCCAGGGCCGCTTCAAGAAATGGAGCCTGGGGCTCATTATCCCCACTCTCCCTGTGGGAGGCTTGAACACCAAAAAAGGGAAGTTCCCGTGTCTCCAGACAGTTAAAATATGTAAATTTTGAGAAGCGTTATTGGTCTAAACCACTGTCCATCAACACAGGTTCAAACCACCACAATACCTTCTAAATTGTCAGGTGGCTATTTATTCCACCCAGATGAACGTCTGTCTTGAAGGATATTTGATTAGGTTCATCTGATCTAGACAGAGATCTAACATTACCAGAAGGATGGTAATCTCTATTGCCAAGTTAAATGTTCAGAGGTACATGCATTTAACATGGTTCCATCTCCTATTTAAAATGCATTTTAGATGAAGTTTCTTCCCCGCTAGGGCATAGATATTACTGCAAGTTCAAGACTTCACTAATCTCATCTGACAGCGTTATCTCTTTATGCCATCCTACAAGATAAATTTACTCAGTTTAGTAAATAATAAACTCCATGCTAAACTTTGCTATTTCACTGATTTTAAAATCATTGCAGGTAAAAACATTTAAAGCCATGTGGCCTCAAAACATGAAGAAGAAATGGCCGTGAGGTGACTTCACACCTCAGTTATTTCCTTTAGATTTTAAAGAACCACATCCTATATAGTTTAGATAATTTAGTACTTTTTCTTTTATAAATAAAAGGAAAAAGGTTTTATAAAAAGCTCTTCACCAGAATACCAAGCATACAAAATTTAAAAGATTAATAGACCTCCAGGAAAGAGATGGATGACCATTGATTACCATGCACACATGTCCAAGATAATAGATGAGTGCTGTTGGACCACTGATCTTTGTGAATGAGCCTGACTTTGGTCAACTTATCACTCGTCTTTGGGACTCCTTCCATTAGCAGCTAACCTTAAGTAAAGAAAAACAAAACCCAGCACATCCCACTGTGTTCTAAGCCACTACTTTGAGCTCAGTCTCATCAATACAGCCATAGCTCATCATAATGTTGGAGCTGTCCTGCAAAAAGAGATGGTTTCATTTTTCACCAGTCTGTAAAAAGTTCCACAAGATTTTCTGTGGTTTTTTGCCAGGACCTATATTCAATCTTCCGCTCAGGTCATTTTTCGCATTAAAGTTTACATTTACATTTCGAGAACAGGCTGAAAATGTGAGAAACCGTTCTACAAAGATAGAAATCTTTATCAAAGCTTTCCCTGGCTCTCATTCTGATCTTGTTCTTTTACACTTGCACAGTGTCAGATGAGTTTTAAAACACGTGTTTCTGCTATTCACCAACAGAAGCAAGATCCAGAACAGCCTAAGGAAAATAGATGTGAATATTTTGCTGACCATTGTTGTGCTGTAGAAGATCTGAGCCAAATAGCCAAGTGCTTCCTTTATAACATCTGTTGGAAGATGTCAAGCATTCTAAGTTCTACCACTGCAGGAGACAAAGGGAATGAAATTGCTGAGTTTTTTATTGACATTCCTATTCCCCATACTTTTTCTGAGATTCCACTCTGAAGATCAGCTGTAATGGCTACATGCTGCACCAAATTCAAAATCTGATCTGTGTATCTATACACAACATGTTTTAAAATTAAACAGATACACAAGGAAACGAAATGTGCCTATTTTGCCACCAGCTGTGCACAGGCTTCTTGGATCGCAGCAATTGATCATGTTTAGGCTTGTCATTATTCACAGCAAGATCCTCAGCTTCAATTTTCAGAGTTCACTGATGTTGTATACAAACTCACAAGTAACAGATGATTTTGATGAAGCTTGATGTGAACTTCCAAGAATGACCATGTCTATATGCTGTTATTAATGCCAAGAAAACTTAGCCTGGGCACACACACTGGCCTCATGCCCAGTGAAGATTATAGAAACTGCTGGCTGGGTGTCTAAGGATATAGATTCCTGACAACCCAGGAAACATTTCAACATGTATACTGCCTGAGATTTTAATGCTGGTAATGAAGAGAGAAAAGTCTAATAGGTAGGAAAAATTCTCATTAAACATGATCATTTCATCCAGATTGCCTTTCTTGCCCCCAGAGGAGGTCCAGTCTGAGAGCAAATGAAGAAATCACTCTAGGAAAGGGATTGAAACCAAGAAAAGTGAAGAGAGAACGAATTTTATATTGCGCTCTGGATAAATATCTAAATGCACTTGCCTTAGCAGCAGATAAGACAGACTATATGCAAACCTTACTCTTAATGTTATATAAATCATGACCTGAGGTTTAAAAACTACACTTTACTAACGACTGTGCTTCACACCTCCTAATAAGCAAGATCAAATATGTTTATGCAGAGGAAAGAAAGCAAAAGGTGCCAATATTACACAGGATCATTGCAGATCAGGATTAAAGAAATTCATTATTTTACCATACTCAAGGTACCAGTGAGAAAGAGGAAATATTTGACATATCATGGGAAGTTTGTGAATCATTAAAATCCATTCAGTGCCTAAACTGATTACAGAATAGAGTTGGCCAAAATCAGTTTTCATCGCCTGGATAATTCAAATATTTCAGTGTTTGTTTGCATCTAGAATTAAAATGAAAAATCCACGCTTTCAAATTATTCATGAAAGGGTTCAGTTTCATAGAAATGCTTCAGAAATGTCAAAATGAAATTTGACATTGCCAAGCGAGTCAAAATATTTTGTCATTTGCAAACTTCTCTCATTTCACTTAACAGCACGAGAACTTTTGGGAGGGATGAGGGTATGTTCAGCACATCCATTTTCCCCAGCAGCACTGGAGAACTCTGCAAACCGCAGCCTACATTGCCAGGTCCACACACCCTTGATGGATGGGATCCCATCCTGACAACAGGTATAATGATGCTCTGTGCCCATCTGACTTAAAGGATGCCCCTAGAGTTCAATCAAGTGAGCAAACCTCATATATAATTTTCTGATTCATTTAGGCAAAACTTCCATTTTATGAAAACTGTGTCTGTCATAATAAAGCAATCAAATACTAAGTTCACAAAGAGTTTTAAAAAACTTAGCTGAAGTTTCCTTGTTCTAGTGTTGCCGTAAGAACAGCAGGGCTCAAATTACAGGGTGCTTAAGCACCTTTTCTAACACAATTGCAGAACAAGTTGCTTCAAGCAAGATCAACCTGAACCCTATGATCGATCTCTTGTACTGAAATCAAACTAAAATATTCCATTTATTTTCTTTCTTCTGTGTAGCTGCTCTCACTTCAGTCTGCTACCAGATGCTTATTTTCTGTCAGACTGTCATATTCTTTTAGGAAGCATTTTGCTCACTTTAAAAATATTTCCACTTAATCACTTCATTTGACCAAGGTGACTTTTTAACATTAGTTCTTTCTGACTAAACTTGTGAAGTCCTAATCAATGCAAGTTCAGACCTTTTTTTCATCCAAATCCCTTCTGTTTTCAGTGATCTCTTGCTGAGAGAGCAATTTAACTTCCTTTGGTTATCCTTCAAATATCATATATAACGGCTCTAGTACAAATATTTGTCTGTGCCTTCCACACCACCATCTTTCTAGTTTTCAAGAGAGCACTGCTGCATTAAATAAAAGCCTTTTTATGTTTTGGGGGTTTTTTGGTCGGATTTTGTTTGGGATTTTTGTTTGTTTGTTTGGCTTGGTTCTGTTGTTGTAGTTGGGGTTTTTTAGCCACATCTATGAACCTGTGACATCCGCGTTTGTTATCACAGGATAAATCAGTTGGAAGGAGGACACCCAGCCCTATACTCTGCTGTAAGACTGCACAATATCTCTGTGCCCCTTCTCGGCTACCCTCATGGGGAGTCTGAGCCTCTCTCATTTCAGATTGTTCCTGTTGTCCCTTGAGCTCCTGAGCTACCATTACATTTGTGAATTTTGGGGAAATTCTTTTGTTCCCTTTTCTTTAACTTCTGTGCGAGGTTGGTGGTCACTCCACGTCTGTACTGTGCAAGCCCTGTGCCAGGCACGCTCAGGCTGCCCATGTCTGCTCAGAGCTGATGCTCAGGGGTCTCCACCTGCCACTGTTAGTGTTAGCAAGGGCATCTCATTTTGGGTGCTGGAGGTGTATTTAGCCCAGAACTCCATCCCAGAAGGAAGTGACTAAGTCCTGATATATTCCTCCGCAGGAACACCAAGGCCCAAAGCCTTGTGTTGCTTACAAAAATGTAGCTCTTCAGTTACAGTTTATTGTTGTAATCTATGTAAAATACTAATTTTTAAGACAATAACCCACTGAAGTGAAAGTTCCACTGTTTCTGAAGAAACTGCAAGGAGTATCCATTATGAAAAAAAGGAAAAATTTCTAGTAGTAAAGAAGTAATATATGTAGTACCTTTGCATCATCCTGTATATTTACATACCTGATGAATACATAAATATGTCCCCCCATATTTATTTCACTACCCTGGTTCTTCTCTGAATCAGGCTGGCATAATTCTAGAAGGTTCTATCATCATAAACTCTTCCACATGCAAGTGACACTGCTTCTCTTCAAACCACAGTGGAGATACCTGCTCTTCTGCCTGTCAGGAATTCTCCCACAAACACTGAAAGCACACCTGATAAACATTCAGAACAGGAAAGTAAGAAATGATACGTAATACCATTATTTTCTTTTCATAGTGCTACATCACTCATTGTTGTCCTCCAAACCTGTCGTACTCAGACACTAAAGAACCCCCAGACACCGTTCTGTCAGGATAGGGCCTGGGCCAAAAGAGAGAGCAAAGAAGGGCCAAGTAGGGCAAGAAGGAGGAAGAAGGAGGAAGAAGACCGGCCCGGCTCTTTATTGTGTCAGTTATATATCTTTTTAGAGACAACCACGGATTGGAGGATGGGGTTACCACCTCTCCATGACACTGGTCAGACCAAAAGTCTATCATAATTGTCCGCCTAACAAAAAGAATGCTAATAATAGATACTGGTAGGTAAACATGCCTGATGTTTACAGTAAAAGTGCCTGAGAAATTCTACTACAGGAATGAAAACATAGAAAGACTGCAAAACTCAGGGCGACACAAACCCACTCTAAATTCAGTACAACCTTCCATGCTTTTATCATGTCCAGTAAAAGCACTGACACTTGTTCTTAGTCTTGCCTGTAAATTGGGATAGACTACTCAGAGTACCTCCTCTCAACCTGTCAGTCCAAGAATCTGTGATACATGTGAAAAAATATTCTATTGAAATATATGTTTGTTTACCACCTAAAATTTCAGAAGTAATCCTTAATCTTGCTTGAAGAGGAAGTTCGCTGCACAGTCTGACTGCTTCCACAGCACAGTCACCGTGTTTCTCCAACCTCCTCTTATGAATTACATGATCCATGGTTACTTGGAAATCTATTTGTAATTCAGACAGATAAAAATCAAATTCAAGGCATATTATGTCTTTGTTTTGCATGCGTAATTTCTTTGACCCAATCACATGTTGCACTGCAATTAAACCAGACAGCCATACATTTATATGTCCCTTTGAGTTAAAACATGTGAGTGGTTCTTAAATTCTCCTCATTAATCAGAAAAACAGGTTAAGCACCTTGCACATCTCACAGTATCTCATATACATATATACTCATATATATACTCATATATACATATCATATATACATATATATACATATATACATATATACATATATACATATACTGATATATACATATCATATATACATATATACTCACATATATACTCATATACTCATATACACAGCATATACACCCATTATCTTGATCTGTCTGTATTAGGCACTTGGGTTTGAAGTTAGAGGTGTTAAATATGCACTCAGCTCTCTGCTTTGCCTTTATCTTTACTTGAGTCATGTGACTATTTCTGTGCCCCCGCTTTCTGCTAGGAAGTAGATTTTCATTGTCTGAACTTGTTCAACATTTTCATGCTGTTCAATGGAATAATCTTTATTTTCTGCACCTGTTTCCTCAGCTATGTTGCCTCCCGTGTATCATTATTCAAGCTTTGTGCAAGGAGAACCTTCAGAATTTACCCTAAGTTTGTGAATAGTTTTGGTCACATGCAGTTTTACTCTTCAGACAACTGGTTTTTTTAATGTAGAATATTACCATTCCTCTAATTAAAACAACACAACCACCTCCAGTTTTATAAGACCTAACTTCTGTGGTGTTTTGTGCCAAAATATTTCTAGAAGGTAAGTTTAAGGAGTAACTGTTCCAGATGTCAGCATGAAAGCAGTTCTTGAAGCTTTAAGAAGTGCTTTGACAATTCCAGATGAAAGATGTAGGTAAGACCTAGGGGAATTCTCTGTATTTCTGGCAATGTATTTAATGTGCTGGAGGATTTAACTTTTGCATCCTCTAAGTTTCTTCAGCAAGTGCAAGCATTTCCTTTAATTCTTCTTTGTAAACTCATAAGAATGAAAACTCTGGGCACTCCCTTTCTTATGGCCAATTATTATGCTCATTCTTCTGAATTTTTAAAGGATACCACTCATTGTTTCACAGCTTCGTCCTCTTTCTGATTTTTATTCAAAGAATGTATTTGTGGCACATGCTATAGATAGGAGTAATTATGGTTGAAAACAGGGTACATTGACTGGAGACTTTTTTAACCCATGTGGGCACATTTGGAAAAATTGCCATTGACATTATTTCTGTAGAGAAAAAAGAAAAGGGAGGGGGGATGGGGAATTTCAATCCTTTTTGTTTAATACACGGACATTTTACAAAATATTTTCCTTCCAACCAAATAGGAAAAACAGAAAAGAAAATGAAAAAATTTCTTTCAGGTCCCCTCAGGGTTTCTCAGCCTGGTAAATTCCCCTACTGTGAGCTTTTGTAGTTTACAAGACTGTGGTCCATCCTGGGAAACACAGCTTCATTAAAGACCCTGTCAAAGAGCAAGAGCATGAAGCATTGAAACAACAGTTCCTTGGCCCTTGGCCACATCTTGGAGTATGTTTATCATCCCAGCCCTGTATTAGATCTCTGGGTACTGCTGAAGCCAAAACAGTTTTAAATGAAAATGAACATGTTCAGGTTGTAGCAGCCATATACTGTCCTGGGCATTTGATGGAGCTGAAATGGTAAACTATGATTCCTTTGAGATGACCGACATGCTGAGAAGTAGAATTCCCACACTGCTGTGTACTTGTTGCATAGAAAAAAGTAATTATTATTCTGATATTACTGTGATCATAATCGGAAGGAAAGGTGTTATTTTTCTTGGTCAAGCCAGTCAGAGGTGGCTTGATGGCCTGTTTGATGTGCATTGATAATTACTCATTTCACTGGAAATGAACCTGCTAAGGTGTTTGATGATCGTGCATAGCCATTACATTTTTTAAAATAAGATGCTGCCTGAAATGCATTTTCACATGACCCCTCTCAGTCAGATTTACAGAAAACAAACATCTCAATTACAAGATCAACACAATTTTAAACATATCTCTACACCTCCAAGGAAATAACAACCTAATTCTTGTCAAATCTTCTTTAATATGATCCAAAAGTAGTCCATCTTTGAATGCACTGCCTACGAAGAGGGTATCTCCTGACTGGTGTGCATTGACTAAAATGCGTGCATGTCTGAATTTTGAGGCAAGGGGTACATCTGTTAAACGTGGAAAGGAAGTCTATTTACCAGCCATGCACATTGTTGCAACCTGCTTTCTATGTTGGAGTTGCACAGTCTTCTGCCACAACTGGGGCTCTTTTCCATTCTAGAAATAAAGCAACAAATCTCATCTCTTCCATGTAAATAGGTGGGAGCTTTTAGCCTTTTCAACATCTGCTGGGTATGGTTTGCAGAGCTCCTGACCAGAACAGAGCTTCATCATGGCCAAGGCTGCACATGAAGAGACAGTGCTACCCTTCACTGGAGAAATTACAGTGCAGCTTGTGTTTTATTTGAGCAAGAGAAAGCCCTGTACTGCTGGCCTGCCCTGCTTCGTGTTTTCTAAAAAGTAGTGGGTGTTGCTCTGCCAACCATAGCTGCGCTGCTGGGTCCCTGGGAGTCATTCAGCAGAGGAGAGACAGGAGTGCCATTCCTCAGCTCCAAGGAGAGCAGTTTACAAAAGATATTGCCCAAAACCTCCAGAACCGGGTTACCTCCTCACTGCTTCAGGAGGTGCCACCCTTGATTATGCCTCCCTTTGCTGATTGTTAGTGCTGGTAATGTCTTCTTATCAAACAAACCTTTTGTTAAGCTTCCATAAATTCCTTTTTATTTAGCCTGAAAACAAAAAGACAACCTACTCTACTCCTGCAAGAAAAAATGCTGAAGCAAGGGGCCTGTTACCCACCAGAAATAACTAACTGTGTGAAACATCTTTCAGCACCTGACTGCAAAGATGGTTCATACAGAAAGGTCATGTGAGCATAAACAGCCCTTTTGTACCCTGACAGGCAAGGACTACCAGAAGCCCACAGCAGTTGCCTCTCCTCCCTCCACACACAGGGTCTCAGGAAGGCTAATGAGTCCCTGCTGCTTCCCAGTGCTGGCCATTAGCACAGCTGATGGCTAACAAAGCCTCGCTGCAGCTTAGCTCCATCCCTCCTGGGTTCTGCTCCCCCAGGGAGACGGGTGGCCCACAGCGAGCCTTTCACAACATCACACAATTCCCATATGGGGTTTGAAGTGCAGTGTATTCAGGCTCCATCGTGGCTGAGGGGAACCTGGGCTGCTTCAAATGTGTTCTGAGGTACCCCAAACACAAGCCTTCCTGAGGAGATCCTGTACCCAGAGCCTAAGCTTGAGTTAAACGCATGCCTGTGTGACTAGGATGGAGAAACTGAAAATAGAGTTGTTATGAAAGGAAATACATTTAAATCCAGCAATGGATATCCCTTGTCTGAAATGTTCTCCTGTCATTGCCTCGGTCTTAGAACCAATGAATCTGTTGCACTCATATACCTTAAACTGCTGTAAGATTTTGTAAGACCTTATAAAGATATGTTCTCAGATCTCAGGGGCTGCATAAAAATTGCTTGTTTCATACTTTAATTTCAGACATAAGTTTGACAAACTGTTGATTAATTAGTTTCCTCATCCGATCCAGAACTATATTGGTTTATATCACCACAGTTCAGTATAAAATAAATTATTATTCTGATTCCCCAAATCAGTTGCAACAGAGTCACTCCTTCATGTTTTGTCTTTTTATTTCTTCTTTTTTTTTTTTTTTTTTTTTTTTTTTCCTCAGCTCATTCTACTACCACAAACAAGATGTAGCCAGAAGGAGGAGAATTGCAGACAGAAGTCTGCAAGCCGTGGGTTCTGCAGGGGACTCTTCTGAGGGTACTGTCAGATCAGAAGAATTCCTCAACCATAGGTTTTAGAAGGACCCCAGATTAGAGCTGTTCTCCACAGAAAGGTGAAAAAAACTGAGCAGCCACGAACCCAAAAGCCCTCTCAGTGATCATCCTTTTCCTCAAGATATAAGCCAAGGACTGGCCAACCTTCCTCTTGGAGCATGGTCTTATGCTCTGGATCAGCAGCCAGCCTGGGAGAGCTTTATTGAGTCCCTTCCACTCCCTCCAAATGCTCTTGATAGCAAACCTGGGGCAGGATGCCCTGTATTTTGTTTTTTTCAAGGAAAGAAAAGACAAATGGCTCCTACGTGGCTGAGATCCTCATAAATTCAGACACCTCTTGGAGCAAAGAATTAAATGTGAATTTCCTTCCTGTGGGTGAATCCTGGAAACAATAACAATACCCAGGACAAACAAAACCGATTGTAGCACATTTAATTATGTTTTTCTTGCCCTTCTTAATCACCAGGCAAAGCAGAGCTCTTCATATGTATGATTAATGTGATAATTTAAGAAGTGATCTATAGTAAAAGCACAGCAAGTGAAGTAGAAGTTTAGTTTGTTGGTAAGCAAACATGCATCTGCCTACTAACAAACAGCACAGCCTGATCTACAGGGAGATGGCCTGATATGGACACTGCTCTGACCTGATCTTTTAAAATATTTATATTTGTACTGTAGTCTCTTATGGGCCTCTGCAATAGCCAATTGGAGGCCCTTAGTCCTTCTGCTGGTCTTTCACTGTGGTAAATATTTAATCACAGAGGGAAGTGTGCCTTTGCAAGAGGAAGCATCAGTCACGGGCTCTTAAAAACAGCACAAAGGGCACTATTACCTAGAAGTATTTTATTCTGTAGTCTAGGAGTCAAGAAAGGTCCATCTAATTATTTCTGAAGTGAAATCGCAGCCTCTCTCTGGGAATTTGACATTTATCCTGTCTTCTCTGGAAAAAAAAATAAATTGAGTACAGAATTAGAACCTTTTCTGGCTAGTTTATTACTAGATTTTGTAGCAGGATGCATGGTGTTTGATTAAGTGGCCAGCAATACTTGATCTGGCTTCTAAAACTGAGGTGCAAGCAGTACAGGTTCTGGGACTACCCAAAAAATCTCATGCCAGGTCATGCTTATACTGCCATCTAAAGCTGCCTCTGTCAGGACAGAGTTTTTAGTAATTCTTCAGAAAGTGTGAGTGTGTGTTTGAAATAATTCAGAATCTGGTTTGACTGATTCAAACAGGTGATAAAAGAATTAATGGCAAAAAGACATCTATTTTTATGAGTATGACTAATTTGCAGTAATCCTTGAAACATTTTCAGGATAGTTAAGATCCATGCAAAAATCAATTGTTAGCAGAAAGGCGGATAGATGAATGCAGCTTGGTATACACAGCAAACAAAGTGACGATCTGAGCAGCTATAAGGGATCATAACTTACAGAGTAAATACATATTGAGGAATATATCAGGAAAATAAAGTATCAGGATGAGAAAAATGGAGTAGAATGCAATTACTTTGGACTCTGAAAAAGTTTAGTGGGTCATAATATACTCTTTCTCCTTTGAGTCTGCTCTGCTAGAGATCTGGATTGTTACACAAGTTTAACTCTTAATGTTTGGCAGACAAATATTGCCTACAATGTAGAAAATAAAATTTAAAATGCTTTTGTTTGAGTCTTAGTACTTTGGTTTGGTTTTTTTTTCTAACTGGGATGCATACCTGGAATACAAAGTTAGGTAAAACAATGAAAGGGTACTAGTATTAAATCACTGCTTCTTTTGATACTGAATTACATTGCAATTCATTAGTCAGAAACTATCTCAAAGTGTATTTCTCTAGTTTAAATTTTCAGACTGTGACTTCCACTGGAGTTGATGACATAAGTTTTTTCTTAATTATACTGGGATAAATCAAAAGTAATAATGCAGCAATCTGTGGAATTGCTCTGGGTATACAACAGCTTAATTGGAAACAGAATTTGAATCGCTAATTCAATGTTCTTTTTTTTTATTACTGCTTTGTGTGTATATGTGTTGCAGTACATTAATTTTATATGAGGAATATTCTAGAAATATAAACTCACCTATAACTTTTTATTTTTCCTGACAGACATCTGTATTTGTTGCAATTTAGGTAAAAATAATTTCTGGGAAAGTTATACTAGGGATAAAGTAATTTCAGGATGATATTACAGTAAAAATGATGCAAAGGTTTCTGATCTACCTAAGGGCATCTTTTAAAAAAAATTTTTGCTCATGAAATAAATCTGGATCCTAAAGCCAAGACTAAGGAGTAGGCAGCACAGAAGGATTCTAAAAAAGCATTGATGGAGAGAACAGCAGACACAAAAATGTCAATATGGTTGGGTTTTTTCAATAAAACAGGTTTCTAGAAAATTCCAGGAGCTGAAGTTCAGGTAAATCCACGCTCATACATTATTATTCCTCAAGTAGTAAACTGCCAATACCACACACAAGCTTTCCTTTTATTTAAATCTGTGTTTTGCAGTCAGTTTGTAATGAAAACCTAATCAAAAAAAGCAGCTCTGTAGACAGGAAATTGATGAATAAGGGATAGACCACACACAGGCACATACAATTTCCATTTTCTGGTAGTGGTGAGATGCAGTTTGTGGTCTTCACTGACAAAAGACTGAAGTTTCACTTAATTTGTTATATGCTTAAAGCATTGGACGAAATGAATTGGGAAGATTGTTATCAGACATCTGGCAAGGAGTCTGCATTATAACTCGAGCATGTATATTATTTTGATGTTTCAGATTTGCCACTTCCACTACTGACTTTCAAAGTGTATTAAATCCGACAGATGCAGGTCAACAGCTGGGTGTCCACATACACAGCTTCTTTTCTTAGTTTGAAGACAGAATTCCATTTCTATTCTCTGTGGCTGTCATCCAGGAAGCAATAAACTGCAAATATAAATTTTGCCATGAGAATTGTTTTTTACAAAATTGTATATTTTCCTGGGAAAAAATCATGTCAGCAGAAAATTTCCAACTCCAGACAGCTCAAGACATTCTTATGAATGTATCTTTCATGATTGCCTGAGAAGCCTTTTTCACTGATATTTTTCTATGGGTTCTGTCCAGCTGCCAATCCCAAGCTTGGTGAGGTGAGACTCTTAGAATTTGTTGCAAGGCACAGCCAGCCTGATTAGGCTGATGATGAGGTCTAGGGCCTGGGCCATATGAACAATGTTTATTTTTATAACATTCTGTATGTCAAGGCAGCACCCAAGAAGTGAGGCGCCTTTGGATGCTTTTTTAACAATGTAATAAACAAATAAATATACACCAAGGATTTTAAAGTGATTCCAAGGCCCATGTACAAAAACCTGCATTTGAACACCTGAAAAAACTGTTTTCAATATACCAGAACAAGTCCAATAAGCCATAACCCTACACCTTAGGTTTGAGATCTCATCAGAGTAGGCAGTTAAGGAATCCTGAGATTCTCCAGGGCTGATGCTGTGCATTCAGAGCCCACATGGGAGCATGGAACAGACAAACACTCTCCTGACAAATCAGACTCCAGCAGAAAGAAACTTAGCCAGGACACAATTACCGCTTCCCTTGCAAAAAGCTCATATAGTTTTTACAAAGGGGGAAGAGCCCCACGAGCCCAGATGTGGACATCAGACACCTCACAGACTGTGTGTACTTCCAGATACCCCTCCAGCCTGCCATGGTAGGGGAAAGTTGGTTGTCTTACATGGGCTTCCCCTTAAAAATGTTACATTCTCTATGCACAGCACTAGATAGTTACTTGTAATCTAAAATGCCACCCTGATATGCCCAGGATTAAAAAGGCACAGTGGGATCATCTCTCTTGGATATGACCAGAGCAGAGGTTCCTGGGTGCGTGTCTTCACACACAGACACCAAGGTGCTGACTGATTTTTAGGATGAGGATGTCACTTGGGAATTTTCCCCACAATGGTCTCTCAGTGGTACACCTGGCCAAGGAATCTCATCCCATCTTGCTTTTGCCCACTGCCTCAGCAAGAAGCCAAAGAGAAACGCACTGCCAGGGCAGGGTCGAGAGCACTGAGCAAACTCAGAGCTCACACTATCCCTGGGTGCTGGCTGGAGCCACTAATGGCACATCCCATCAAAACCCACACACAGATTGCTTCCCATATGTGTCGAGCTTATCTGCAGCATCCAGCAGTTCTTATACATATCATTCCCACAGGAGTCATCTCATATCTGAAAATCCCCTTGGACCTATCATCCTTAACAATAAAAACCACATTAAAAAGTGAGATTAAAAGCCATAATCAATCTATAATTATAAGGTAAAAAGCCAAGAAGTTGTTAAAATGGAAGGTACCTTTTTTTTTCTTTTTTTTTTTTTTTAACATGACAGCATAATAACAATGGACCAGCACTGTTCATTTGAAGGGCTGTCCCAGCTCAGAATAAGAAAGTAAATCTTTCTGCACATTTTAATATTAATAAAACAATTAAGCAGTTCTCTCTCAAAAGAAAGAATATTTTCTCTAATAATCTCTGTGTCTACATTAGCCAAACTGTGGCATCTCACATTCGAAAATCATTGGCCAAGACATAAAATGAAATTGTTGGTTTTCTGGAACCTGTGACTGCATATGCCTATTCAGCCTAATTTCAGATATTTCAGAATTGTATATGGGGAATGATAGCCTGGAAAAGAGGCATCTTTCCTGCAGGCATGTGGAAGTTTTGAAGTCCTTGGTTGAAATGTGAGGAAAGAACTACTTTTTTTGATAATTTCTCAGAGGAACAAAGCACTGACTCATTCATTTTAGTTCAGTCATTAAGAAATGACTAGATAATAATAAGGTTTCATCTCTTTGACAAAGATCCATTTTCAGACAGGCTATTAATTGAAAATGTGCTAAGTATTACTTTCTGTTATCAATGCATTGTTTTAATGTAGTATTACATCAGAATGACTACAAAATAGTAATACATAAGATCCGTCAATACAGTAATATATATAATTTATATCTCTATATGTACATAAATAGTTATATAAAAAAGAAAAAAATCAAATTAATCCTTTTTTAGCAAATTGCAGTGAAAGGGAACACAGAGCCCTTCCCAAGAACTGAAATTAAGGTGGCTTCTGGTGAGAGATGAATCTTTAGAAGCACTTTGTTTTTTGTGAGCAGCTGTCAAACAGTGGTTTACATCAGTGAAAACAACCTGTGTACTGCTCCTTAAGAGTTGTTGTGAACTCTCCAGAGCATATCCTACCTATTTTTAACTGAAATTTTCAGCTTCAAGAAGGGGTAGGAGTGGGAAGGAGAAAGAATATGGCAGCTGTTAATAAGTAGTCTGCACAGCCGTGAAATTACGAGTCAGATTAGAAGACGGAAGGAGAGGAAATTAGCGAGAACTGTGAAAGTAAGAGAAAAGTAGAAAGAAATGCCGTCTGAAGACTGTTTGAGAGGGAGACTGCAAAAAAAAAAAGGTTTCACAATGAAGATAATATATCTTAATTGTGGTCAAATCAATAAAAAGAACCAGGGGTTTCTATCTGCCCATCAGAGGTTGATGTGGCAGGCTGACCAAGGCCTCAGCTCAAGGGTGGCTGCTCATGGCGTGCGCGCAACACTCACAGTCACTGCAAAGTTACAACCATGCCCCACATCCCAACCAGCATCCTGCTAAATTATGATGTGCAGCAGTGGCAGCTGTCCTTAGCAATTCTCCTCCATTGAAGAGAAGGGTCACTAAATCCTAGAGGAATTACTGCAACTTTAATCAATATTGGAAGCTAGGAAAAAAAATCAGCAAATTCAATTTTTTTTTCCCAGATCAATAATTTTGCCTACTTGCCCACGTATCATCAAGTAGATACATTAAAAAAAACCAGACATTGGTGTGATTCTGTTGAGCCCTTTCCGAGTAAATGAAGCTTACTTGACAAAGAAGATCTTAGGGAACACAAAAACACAGTTTGTATTTAGGTATAAAAATGTTTGTTTGGTCATTTTTAATCCTTGACTATATTTGATTCAATATCCTATTTGACATAATGCTGCCAAGCTTTGCACACTCAAAATGGGACTTGCCTATTTTTGGTTAATTTTAGGGATAAATAGTTACATATTCTCAGTTCCTTATTACTGCTTGCTTCTGCTGCTACCAGAAAGCTCACAGCCAAGTAAATCAAAGTATCCAGATGGAGGAGAAAAACAATTCACTCAAGAAATGGATTTCAGCTTCAATTTTCCCAAGAAGCTTTTATAAACACTAAGGCACAGAATGTTTATGAAAAATGTCTCGTCAGTGTCCTTCTAAATGTGCCACGCATATGGAGCATATACAAAAACCTTAGAAAGAAAATTAAGTTCCTGTCGATACTCCATGTCATTTGGGCATTTGGAAGCCACCCATGCCCCAACTTCAGAGTATATTCAGCAATACCTATAAGCCCGGAAATTTGTTTCTATCTGCCACGCAGGGGAGAGAAGCACATTGAGTGGAATATGTTTGGTTTGGGAAATCTGGTTTTGCCTGTGAAGCAGCACAGGCAAATGTCTGTCTCCTTACACATTAATAGAAAGATGAACCTAATGTTCATCACCTCATGTGGTTTTGTGTGTCCCAGGAATACTACTGCTACAGTCTACAACTACAAGGCTCCATCTGGCTGCTCAATTAAGAGCCCAATGTGACAACCGATTGTTATGCAAAAACAATTGATTAGATTTTTATGTCCCTCAACAAGCTGACTCAATTACAATGAGTATAATTTTTTCTTTTATTTTCCTTTTTTTTTTTCCTTTTTGCTTTATAGCTTATAGTTTATTTTATTGTTTTCCAGTTCTGGCATTGAAGCCTGTAGACTATCAAATGCCCTTGCCAAGAGGAAACTATACAGCTCTGGGAGCTTGATGTGCTGTGAAGGACTTCTGGGAGGCTTAGCAGCAACTTTGCCAAAGCACAGTTGATCATAGAGCATTCAGACAGAATTTTTGAATAGTCTTGCTAACCCCCTCTCCAAAACAACTGGGAGATGAGTATTAAAAATGAATTTGAGTTACTAACTGTTCATCTGTTCACATCTTCTAAGTTGGTCTGCTCTTCCATTTTTAAAGCTCTGCTTTGAGATGGGGTGAGCCAAAGCAAGCCTCAGCAGTACTGGTCTTGCCCATTTTGCACAGACCAGAAACAAGGTTCAGGGGAAGGAGGCTAGCAGGAGTTGTGAACTTTGCAGACCTGGTACACTCATATTCTGGAAGAATTGTTTTCCAGCAAAGTTCTTCACATTTCTATTTATGCTCTGAAAGGAGAATTTGGGCCTCAGAGCTGGATTTTTTTTACCAGCATTATACTGATGAGCTGAAGGGCAAACAAAGCTCCTTCTCTCCTGCATATCCTGTATCTGGGGATGACATCCTTTACAGAGATTTGAGACTACTATTCTTATTTTCCCAATGTCCAGGGTGTGTGTATATACAAAAACTTCAACAAGAGTGCACTCTGCCTGCTCAGGACATTAAAGCACCTCCTAAGTATGGAATGAGGAATCAAAAAGAAACAAAAAAGACTGTATTTACTTGTGACCTGCTACAGAAATTGCATTTTTCCTTAAAAGCGGAAATTTGGCTCAAAAATTCATCTTATCCTGAGTAATTTGAAGGTGTTTCAATTCAAATCCACAAATTCTAAAAAGCAGCGAAGTGTAGTAGAGTTCTGTTCTCCTTTATGTCCTATTCCAATCCTTACAAATGTAGGTCTTCCCTATTTTAAAGAGTTCACAAAAATAGTTTCGTGAGGCAGAAACACGGTAACACAATTTCCCCCCACATTAGAAAGCAAATACCTCCCTTTCTTGTAGCCGAATAATGCTATTTGAAGAATTCTTAGGAAAAACAGCATTTTGGTACTAAGCTTATGTGCATGACGTACACACAGCCCAAGACAGAAGGAATACCTTCCAGCACACTGAGCCACTGGCATAACCCTCTGCTGCTCACTCGCTTGCTCTCTGTTTGAGTCCAGGGCTCCGTACATCAGCCATTGCCACAGGGGAAAGGTGGGGAGATAGTTGGTTCTCCCCACTCTGAAGTTCATTTTTATTGCTCTAGACACTGCTTTTGAATTCCTCCTCTTATCAGGATTTCCTCATCATGATTTCACTAATTGTTCTTTTCATAAACAAAAGCTAAGCCAGGATGCTGCAAAAGCATCTGGGAAGAAGAAATAAAATTATTTTCATATTCAACAATGAAGTGTTTTTCTCGATTAGCTGTTAATATGAAAATTAAACAATATAATATGAGTTTCTCAAACAAAAAAATCATTTTGAATAGATTTTTTTCACTGGGCTGTAAGTTTTTTTCCTTCAAGGTAAAGCAAAAGCAGAGGACCTGAAGTCAGAGGCAATTTTGCAGGAGACTAGACCCCACTCAAATCTTATGTCTTTACCTGTGAATGAGAATTGTGTAACCAGGACATTATAGAGGGAATCACAGCACCTGGAAGTTTTGTCCAGATGAACTGGCCCTAACCTGAGATAAAAGCCAGAAATTTCTTAAAAAGTCAGCTCTCTAAAGAGCTTAACTCCCTAAAATTCTTTGAAAGCACATCAATCTTACAACGGATTGGATTAACAACTGTTTCATGCCTGCCTTAGGCAGTAGCACAAAGATGCTAAATACCAGTACATTCTGATTCTTATAAAGTGTAGTTTCTTCTTGCTCATGTAGGTGAGGCTGATATATCAAGCCCCAAAGTCTATCCTGTCCAGGCAGTGTTATTAGACTTGCTCCACTGGGAGGGAGTCCCAAAGGTTCCAGTGTAACATGAAATTATTCAAGCTGCACCCTTTTTTTTTTTTGCAAGTAATCTTTAATTCTGAGTCACACCACCAGGCCTTATTAGCAACATCAGTCTTGCTGGCCCACAGCCCCACAGCACCTCGCAGCTGAAGGAGCTATGAGCTGGCTTCCCTACTTCTGGGGTCCCCAGAGCTTTAAAGCAGATCTAAACAAACTACTTGGGGAAAAAAAAAAAAAAAAGGAGCAGCAGCTGAGACTTTAATTTAAACATTTGAAACTTGTAGTGTGAAGAAGAACTAAGACTTGGGAACGCCAGTCCACAGGGAATTTCAATGGAAAGTGCTTGTGAGCTGGAGATGTGTAACTTACCAGCAAGGAAATGGGCTAAGTAAGGCCTTGCTTACTGAGGAAAGCTGAATGGGATGATTGTTATTTGGAAGTGCAAATGCTCACTACAATATATACCACATTGATGTTCCCAGCAGCAATGCCCTGCAGCTTTAATTACACTGTCAAAGCACCCCTTTTACCAAAGGTTGTAGGGGTAACAGTACCAGCACCACAACCTCTCGCAAATTGCAACACCCTTCAAAGCAGAGTGTTTTGCTGCAGAACACAGTTGAAATTTAATTTCTCCACCATATGAAAAATTGAAATACTTAAGTAACAACATTCAGCAACATCATCTGCCATCTGATAGTGCACAGAAACTGGGCAATTATGTTTCGCCTCGGGTGGCTAATAGGCCCATTTCAAATTTCAGGCATTATCAGATAATAACACTGCCTGCATCTGAGTATNGGGGGGGGAACTACACACAGGGAGGGAGAAGGATTGTTTTTAATTATTTAATTTTGAAGTTACATAAAATAAGTTCATTTTTCCCCATGAACTAACAGTCAGAGACTGAGTGCTGGCACCACTGCAGATTTAACTCAGTTCAAAGAGACTTGTTTTCAGATTCATAAAATCTTATCATTGCTATTTGGAAGAAGTAGGTTTTGAGCAGTGAGACTTGTCTAGAAACATTACATGCAAGTGAAAATGGCAATGACAACAGAAATTCTGAGTAATCTTATCAGCTTATTGCTGATATCATGCTTAAAACCTGAGATCAGGCTTTTAGATCCATTACTCTATTTTAATTATTTTGCTTTCAAACTCTTCTTAGGATGTGGATATTCATGAAGAGAATGATGAAAACAGAACCTAGATGAATATCCTTCATACATTCATGCATGCCAAAATTTAAGGTCAAAAATACTTACATATTTGAAAGTGGAGAAATGGCTTTTGGGAATAGGGATCCCTAGTCAAAGTGGCACTGAAGGCCACTGTTTTGCCTTTGTGACCTGGGTAAAAATATATAAAGGCAATAGATAGCTTATTTTGATGAATTTCACATCCTCCATTTCTGTACCTGTAGCAAAAGTTATGTAGTACCAAGGTGAAATACAGCTTTAGGCTTTTTAGATTTATAGCTGCTTTAGCTTGTGGGAGGAATATCAATATATGCGTTCCTCCAGAAAGGAATAGAAAGTTCAGTAGATACAGAAAATTTAAGAAATAAAATTATGTAATGTAGAAATTGATATTCTTCACATCTCTAGATTTGGTTTGATTCTGTGATATTGGTATTCTTCAAAGCTTAAGGCTCAGAGACAACATGAAAAGTGCCTTTAATATTTGCTTTATTTTAAAACTAATTTTCTAGCATTCTGTAGAAAATGCTTCAGAAACACTGAGGTGAATTTACACTTTTGGCCAAAACATAAGACAGCATAAAAAAGCTAACTGATGACTTTAACCCTTTTCATTATTTCATGTAGGACTGCTCTTTCCAGCTCTTGAAGGTCATTCAGCACAGAGCAGGACTATAATGCATGAGAGTTGAGTGCTGTGGAAAAGACACTTTTAACAGAGTTGCATTAAAAATCAGAGAATAAGAAGTAAAGGCAGTTAAAAACAAGTATTCGTCTAATCACCTGGAGGCAAAAAATTCTCCATTTGAGCAGCCACTATGACTCACTTCAAGCTACCAGCAGCATGCGTGCTCCAATCCCACGGGCTTTCTAACCACATCAGAAGCCAACTTCACATCTATCAGTGTCTGTGGATGTGCTACAAATAACTACATTTTTTCTGAAAAATTATAAACTTAGGAATTCAGTTTTCATGGGTGTCCTTTTCTCTGTGCATATTGAAGTTTTCTCGTGAATTATGTTTACAACTAGAAAAGCAAGAAAAACCTCCTTCCCTCAGCAGTGTTAAAGGGTAGCTGTGATGGAAGATGCAGTTCAGGAGACTCACAGCACTGGATAGCCAGGCGCTTCTCCTCCAGATCCCTCCAAAACAGAGCTGCTCCACTTCCCTAAAGGGAAACTTTGGCTAAAACACAGCACTTCACGTTTTTCCATTAACTAATCTTAAATACACATGTGGAGTTAGTTTTAAGGGATAAGGCAAATACAACTGCAAGAAAGCCTCTGCCTCAGCAGCAGTGGATTTGATGAAGAACAGGTCTCCTTTCTGAACCTTTGTGAGCTTTCACAAAACAACCTCGCCAGTGCTCATGTAGCCGGTGCCAGCATTTGCAGCTACTCTGATCCAGCACTCCAGGAAACCAGTGGTCGTCTCCAGTGCTTTGCTCTTTAGCTGCCTGCAAGATGTCATGACATGGCCAGCCCAACCTGTGCAGCCAGATCATTTGTAACACAAGGAACTCAGGAGAGTGGAGGATTGATTCTCCCACATGTCAATAGGGAGCTAAGCAGCAAACATATGCCTTGGTTAAGCTTATAAAAACTGAGGCCACCGGTAACAGATGGAGCTAAGCTGAAAACCACACTGGATTGTGATCTCCAGCATAAGGATGCTGAGATGGAAGCACTAGGAGGCAAGGGCAGCCTGGCTTCCCTGGGCCTGGGTGGGAACAGTTCATGCACAGCAGTCATGACCCTGGCACAGCACCTGAGAATTGAAATATGAGTGATATGTTTTATGGTTAGGGGCTGACTTTATGACTTTTTTAACTAGTAAGGGAATTATTTGGAAAATTATTTTTTCAGGGCCTCACTGAAGAGTTTTTCAGTATGATCTATGTAGTTATTTAATGGTTCAGCCTTTCAGTGCCACACAAGAGGTACGTGGACAGGACATGGAAATTTTCCATTACTGCAGAGCATTGCAGCCCGGCCAGTACATTATTGATAGCATATTTAGCAAATCCTGAATATTTACTAGTTTGCAAACACTGGATATCTCAAGTATTAAGATATTCAACTCCTATTGCTCTCAAATAGTAGTTGATCACATCATGCATTTAAAACGAACAAACAAATAAACATCCAAAAGCAGAAATAAAGATGTTTACTGTAGTGAAACAAATCTCAGCTCTGGAAATCTTCCTCTCTCTCTCTCCTCCTCCCCCATGTTTTGAAATGGCAGTGGCCCAACATACAGTAATCCAGTTTGTTCAGTGACCAAACACTCTCACGCCTGGAGGATCAACTCGAGATGCCGCACAGCGAGAATCAATTCGTGAAGCTGACATACGAGCACCCTCTGAAGGCCGCAGTACCTGGGGTGCCTGAAATGCCATTATTCTCCCTGTAAGTGGTGAATCTCAAGAGGTGGAATCACTTTTTCCCTGGCCTGTTTTCAATGGCAGCATGTCAGGTTTTAATTGCCTAAAAGGGTCTTAAATTTAAAATGCTTTTTCCCAGGTTCTTGGATAATTTAAATCCCTGACTAGTTCATTAAAAGGCCATTTGCAACGAAGCAGGCTGGTGCATCTCTCACTTAGCACGCTCAGCTGAGCTAGGAATAGAAGCAAATGAACAGCAACTGCACTGCCTGACACTGAGCATGAGTGTTTGAGGTCACCCACAGCAGTGGCAGAGGGGCAGAACAGATATATCGTTGTTAAAAGGCTCCATTTTTCCTTGAACAAATATATAGGGTGAAATCCTGGCCTCAGTGAAATCAGTAGGAAAATTCCGCGAGATTTCAGTGGGAGCAGATTTTTCTCTCAGCTAGTGTCAGGGTTCCTACAAGGTGTAGCCTTTGAAGGTGCAATATGAATAGATAGCTGATCCATCATGGTCCAGTGTTGCTCATTGGAAAACATAAACCAAATCAGAGCAACAACATGCAGTAGATGCATGCTTTGGCTCGACACCTTCCTCAGTGTTTTGCACTTTAATTCTGTGTTCTGGTAGCATCTGTGTATTACTTCAAAATGGTACAATATTAGAACAGACCCAGTAGTGGAGACCTGATTTAAAGGAGCATTCTAGACATCAGTAAAAGTCAGTTTCCTGATGAATGGAAAAAGGCCTATAAGAAAAATGGAAAAGATGTATTCTTAAGGCATTTGGAGCTGACTTTAGGAGAGAGTTGAGAATAGCCCCTTGTACAGGTTCTGCTTTCTATGCAAAATTAATATAAGAGCCTATTATTTTTAAATTTGGAAAATGTTAATGTTTTCTAAAGTTTGGGAAAATGTAGTGAGGAATGTATCATTAAAAAAGCTCAGATGATGCTTAATGTATGCACATGCATAGGTGGTTCTCGTGGACACAGCTGTCACTATTCATACATACATGAAAAACAATAAAATATATATATACATACACAGAAATAATGAGGCTCATAATGCAGCCATGCATATTGTTCTTATATGAATGCACATATACTGTGCACTCTCACCTCTCGAATTTTACAGACCCTGACCACAAATATTTCACCAGCCAGGACTGCTTGCAAAATTCCAGTTCCTAATGTCAACCACTTTATTAATAATTTTACTCGGCACTGACATAACCTCTTTAGGGTAAATGATACCTTCTGGATGCTGAGCGATTTTCCCTCACAGAAAAACCATGTGTTTGTGGTATCACAGTTTCTTGCCACAAGCTTGGCAATATACAGAATTGAAAAGTTTTGCTCTGCAGTGCTGCCTGGTCTGGTACTATAAAACATTAAATGCTGTTGATGCCTCTAATGAATTTTGGCTCTTAGGTAGCTGGAAAGCAAAATCTGGGAGCAAGTTGCAGCTTACCAGAAGAGTTCAATGGTGAAGCACACTTGTGCATTTCCAAATGCCTAGGTACCTTTATTTTCCTGATGTAGTTCTTTCCATCAAAATTTAAATTAAGCAGCTTGTTTAATTTCTTTTCACACATTTCCCAAGGAGACTGAAATAGGAAGTGTATCTCTAAACTCTATTATATTTTTAATCTATCTGCTTCCTTCCCTTCCCCTTTGAAAATTTTCTTTTCCTTGGAAAGCATGTTCAACAAAAGTGGTATTTTTCTTTTTTCTTTTTTTTTTTTCCTGTGACAGGTTAAATTTTCCCAGTTTTCCTTTCTTGTTTCTCACTGTCACTTTGCTGTACAACAAAACAGTGAGAAAATGATCCATCTCTGTAAAGGTTGCTTGCTATTAAACTTAATACCTCTTTGAACTGCTGCTTCTCTTTCTTGAAGGCCTATATTTGTCTTTAATTAAAAAAGAAAGGATGTGGATGATACATAGCTAGCTCCCTCTGATCTTTACTATTTGATCCCATCCACTCGAATATAAATGTTCTTTCTTGTTCATTCAGACACTAAATCAATGCAACAAATCCAAAGGTCTACTGCAGCATTCATTTGTTTGTGGGATTCTTGTTTTCTTTTCTTTAGTGAATGTGTTGAAAGAGAGCTATTACAATAGTTGGACCCCAAGAATTCTATATTTAAAACACAGAGCATAGAAAGGCGAGATGTGTTAGGCAATTCAGCATATTTTGCAACATAATGCAAACATCTACATTGGGAAAGCATCAAACTCGAAGAGTTAAATACCAAGAGTGGGATTACTGGAAGCTGACCCTTCCTTCCCCCCAGGGAGGGCAATGCTAATACACCCAGAGGATTAGCAGCCTTAATACAGGCTAAGTGTATCTGTGTCTGATTAGTCCTCTTTCACGCTATGGTTCAGTCCATACTCCAATCAGTTCAATTTACTGTTGCATTCTTTTTACAGACATGAGCTGTACCACCACTTACCGCCTCCTTTCTCCCCCAGATAATTAAAATCCTCCCGGAGACAATGTCTTTTCTGCTTTGGTTTTAAAATTTTACAGTTAGATTTGTAATACAAGATGAAATTACATTTCCATATCTCCTTCTGCTAGCTCTCCCAGCTTTCCTGCTCTGCAGCTTTACATGCTCAAGTCACAGCATTTCTTTTTAAGCTGGGTCTTGCTAATCTCTTCCATTCAGCTCTGTCATGTTTGGCACCTCAGGGTAGATCACGTTGGAATAGGGAAGAGAAGAGATCTAGTATGTCATGGACAGGAGATATTTTGTTTGTTTACCCACTTTCTCTTTTGAAAATTATTTTCTTCAGATAGCTTAATGTCTTCTTCATATTGCAAGTGTCTTTCATGTCAGAGCCATTTACAAAATCCCTGCTGGAGAATTCGATCTTAAAAACTAGGCAGCTGGGGACTGGATAGTTAGAAATAATATCATTACAATGCAATAATGTGTTAATAATGCTGTTATAGCTTTGTAATTCCTACTGTTCTCATATCCCTGGCCTGCTATATGCTGATTTTTTCTTGCACTAAAGGAATTGCTATAGCAACATACCTTCAAACACATATGATTAATACTTTATATGTCCATGACTGACTAGATATTTGTTCTAGACATAGCATATTGAAAAACAAGATGGAATACCTGCCACGAATCCATAGAACAGAAACGGATTTATACCAGGAGAAAAATAAATCATAAATTGAATAAGAACAAGAGAAAATAAAATTTCATAGATTCAGAATACAGGCAAGTTGATAAAATATACTGCAATGCTTTGATCTCTCTGGTATATCTAAATAACACAGAATATCACAAGCGACTGTAGTTTTATATTAAAAAAAATGTTATTTTTCCACATAGGGAAACAACTTCATCCCTTTTCTTCACCTGCAGACAGACTTCTCAAGCCAGCAGCCAGGGAAGATAAAGCTGTCTCAGTCTGGGAAACCAAGAACTGGTCACATTTTGCAAATCCAACTCACATTCATGTACAGTGGCCTATAGTGAAGACAATGTAAATGTTCGTGCTTCCCCTTAACTCCAGCTTCTTCTTAATTCCACCTGGCATTGTTCAGGATCTCACGTAACTGACTAAAGCTGTTGTTCCTGGTCAGACAAAGCAATTAGCAACATATGCTTTCTTAAAATATAATTATACAAAACTTGCCATTAACCACAAGGGATGATAGCTACTACAGGCTGATTAAACTAATTTTCAGAAGTCACACAGTTTGCACGATGCACCTAATGTCAGAATTTCCTCCTCTTCTAAAGCAAAAAGCACTGGGGTCTCTCCAGTGTAGTTACAAATTTCATCTTTTAAAATACTGAATAAAGAATACGGCTGAGTCATGCAGTGAATGGGGCAGTTGTCAAGCATAAAACCGCCTTGCTATGAACTAAAGTAGCAATGCCTGACAGATTCAGGAGGAGGACCACACACTAGTAACACTGACTTTAGGACTTTAAAACAGGGCTTTGTGTGTGTGAGAGAGCTTTTACCTTGCCACAGGTAAGTTCCCCAGTGCAGATGGACAGCAGATCATGGTGAAAAGCGAGGCTGTACAGCACTCAGGTCTGGGGAGCTCTTGCATCCATTTATGAGCCCAGGTCCTCCAGTCCATTTCTGTCAAACTCCTTCAAAATGAGCTTTGTTCATGTGCAGACTGTGGATTGCACCATGCAGGAGTCAGATTTTGTCAAAATATGGAAGATAAATAAGGGGGACAAAGTGTGATAAAGTTCCAAAGGGCAACACCCAGCACAGGATGTGGAAAATGCCAAATGTCTCAGGAAAAATGGTGAAATCTGATACTATGAATAATAGCTTACAGGGAACATCACCAGGATTGGAGAGGCTCTTTAACGTTTCCAGGGCTGGGATTAAATTTCTGGTTCCAGTTTCTTGATGTTGCGCTGACATACTCTATTGACCTGACGGGGGTGTGTGCACAGCTCTTCTCAGTCTGTGATGAATACACCTTCAAGCCACTGGCAAAGAGAAACATCTCAGACAATCTGTCTTAAATGACACTAACAGAGTCACTGGTGTTGACTGCTTTCCTAAAAGACCAGGCTTTTTTAAAGTATTGTCTTCACTGGCAATTTCGAGGCCTGAGAGTCAAGGTAAGTCCATCTGCCAGACACACATGCCTTCCCAATTAATAGGGATACGAATCCCAGACATCTCTAGGTATCTCTGACCAATTAAATAGGTAGGTATTTAACTGCACGGGTGAGTTTGGTTTCTGACTGCTTATAAACAGCTGCTTGTCCTTTCATCTGAACGTCCACTTCTTATGCCCAAGTTCTCAGATCATTCAACAAAATCTCAGTTTGCTCTGTTCTGGCACTTTTTGGGCTCATAGCCTTTTGTAGGCTTCCAGTTTTGACACATCATTAGGCAAGGGGAAAAAAATGTCCCTAGCCTCTCTTTTTAAGTCAAAATTTTTAAACTCTGAATGTGACAAGACTCAAGGTTCAGACAGCCTTTTGGTATCATATTGTCACATAGTTTGTGCCTCAGTTTCTTTCCTGGCAATTCTGACCCACATTTTCCAAACACCTGCCAATGGTCCTGCACAACCTCTATCTTTCAATGCTTTATCCTGAGCATTTCTTCAACCAACTCTTCTCCAGTCATTTTTCCAAGACCTATAAATCCTCCAGCTCAGACAAATTCTTTTGAGAAGGAAGTGAAAAAAAACCATGGTGTGAAATCCACCCCCCCTCTATTCTCTTAAATAAAGAAAAATAGGTTACCTGACAACTGTCACTGTAAACGAATGAAGTACAAGCCTTTGTCAGAAAGGATGCAAGCCCAGGCCTAAAGGAATGATAAGCAACAGTCATCAATGATGGGAGGCAAAGAAATGACCAAAATTGTTGGGTAAGCTTTCATAGAAAGGTCTAAGTCTTCCTTAGCCATCACAGCTAGCTTCCTTAGTAGACATAGACCTTAACCCAAGAGCTCCTTCAGCACTTGTGTAAGTGTTGACTGCCAGCTGTATCCTGACTTGCGGGAGCAAAGGAAAGAATGAAATAACACAGGCAGGTGGGAAGCAGAGAAAATGTCACTGTCCCCTCTACAATCCACTCCCTCTTCCCATCACACATCTTGCACCATACATCCTTGCTGCAGAATCCCAGAGTCAGAAGAAATGACAGCTTTATCCTGTCATTTCAAGGTTGCAAGTCTTAAAAACCATGCTAATGAGGGGTCCCTTTTTCTTTGTCCTGAAAAATGAGATGGGCTGAGGGAGGCAGAACTACAGTAAATTGCTAATCAGAGATACCATTCTTGAAAAATACCAGCCCCTTTCTTCTTTGGTTATATTTCATCATGATGTTATTTTAAAATATTCTAAGCCAAGTACTGATTCCACCCCCATTGGTCTGACTGCTCTCTACACACTGTCTACACATAATGATCAAAGTGATTACAATAGTGGTCTATCATAGTTCCTCATGAAGAAGCTGTATTTTCAAATACACGCCTTTCCCAGTATCTTTGCACCTGTAGGAAAGACTAAAACAGTCTGTATCGATACCATGGTTTGAGTGAGTTTAGATGTGCTCTTCTAGACTGTTTATATGTGAACAATCCCCTTAATCTTAATTCTGACTTTTTGTTAATTTGAATAAGCAAATTCAAAACCAAGAGATCATGGATGAAATGCAACTTTTCAATTTTTCCACACACTGAGATAGCCCAAGTTTCACTTACCTGGGTCAAGAGGCAAAAACTTCTGCAGAAAATGAAAATAGACTTTATTTCTCACTCAGGGGTGTATATATTCCACTGTGAATGCAAAGGGAAATCACCCTTTCTACACTGAAATGAGCCTTCAGATCTATGAACACTCATATGATGGTGGAAGATCCATGTTAGAGAGTAGGGAAAATATGAACATGCCAAATATTGAAAAACTGGAGGAAAAGTCACATATCCTGCATCATGGCATTTCTTCTTTCTGTCTCAAGAAAATGGAAACAAGCCAGTGAACAGTATATGGAATCAAATTTGATCTCCAAGTGTCTGAAAACTGTGGGATAGAGCAACTTGGGTAGATTACACAGAAATGTGTAGACATAGAATATGGCACTTACTAAATACGCTCAGATGTTTGGTAAGTGTTTCTGAAGCTTTAAAAAACTTTCCATTGTGGGAAAGCCATCTGGCGGGTCATCCACAGTTGCTCCATGAGAAATTCTTTGTAAAAGTGAAAGTTAAGGGCTGCCCTGAGCCTGACTGATTAAGAATCAAGAGATATATCTCCTGGCAGGGCCAAGTCCCAGAACTTTATCCATTTCAGTTCAGACAAGAACTGCTGGGAGAACAGTCAGACACTCCAGAAAGCTCCTGACAGACTTCAGAAAGCCAGTGAGCAGTGAGGAAATGCTGTGTCAGGGACAGTCTTCTCAGACTCCGAGCATGGATGACATTTCCACACACATACTGTGGTTATGCTATAAATTTCAAGAACTGCCTTGGGAACAAGATGAGAAGATGTCTTTGTATGCAATAAAAAGTGCTCAAAACCTTATGTTTGGATATAAAACAGCAACAGAGAGGGGTGGACTGCATAAGGAATACAAACAGAAATGCTCTAGTAAATTTTGTTTATAATTTATTGAGGGTATTCAAAATACAATTAATGTTACAGTTTACAATATTTTCTGTGTACATTAAACATTTGCTTCATTAAGGAGCTGCATGGTATTTTTAAAATTGTCTGGAAACTACTAACACCTGTGTTCCTGAGCTGCATGTCCAATACCTTGAGGTGTGAAGCTCTGAGAACATCCTGAAGAGTCAGAGCTGTATACAGTACCTCAGCTAAGAGGTAAAAGTGAGTTGTAGGAAGATGGGAATTCAAGGAGTTGTGCAAAACATTGCCTACATCCTTACATTAACACAGCTTAGTTTGCCAAAAGCAAACGTATTTAAACAGGAAATACCTCAAACATACTAGCCTACATCTCGGTGTTCTTAATTCTTCTTGGAGGATGTGCTGCATCAGCCCAAGTTCAGTATTACTGCAAAAATTTCCTAATTTCTCCTTCCAGCCCTCCTAAGATCACCTTCCTTCATCACTAAAGAAACCATCATTACCATTGGCCTATTATTGCTTCCTCTGTCTGCAGGATATCTTTCATTCAAGCTTCCTCCTGATGAAGCTCTAGGCTCTGCCTTGACAAAGGCTCTCATCTAGGCTCTGCCTTGATGAAAGTTGTTAGTATTTTCTGCTTAAAAGCTCTTAAAGCCTTTGTTTCAGAGCAGAAATTCTCATTCCCCATCTTGAATATTGCAGTGTTCCTTCCCTTGTCCTTAACAAAACAGTCTCACCTCCCTAGAAGGATGCTGTCCCTTCTCATAGCTTGTGGGGTTGACTGCATCAAACCTCTCTTCACATTTTTCCAGTGGCTTTCTTCTCTCTATGATACCCTTTGTTAAACTTCCAAGGTGCCCCACAATTCATGCTCTCCTTGAACTCATTTTTTCTGATACATTTAATCCCTGATGCCAGTTTTTCTACATTGATTTTGTATTTGAGTTTTCTCCATGAGCTACTGAATAAATGTTCTCAAAGACACCTTGGTGTCTTCCTTCACATCTGTTTTCCCGTTGTCTCAACTTTACTAGCAGCTCAAGACCCTGTTCTGTAACTCTGCATGCCCTTGGGAGCTTTGCTGCAAGCACAAACAGGAGCAAGAGAAAACCTCTGTTATGAAATGCTGGGATAGTGTTATAAACCTTAGCTGATGTGACTGCCATGTCATCAGTGCATTTGGTTGCATGTGGTTTCTCTTTCTTCTAATTGAAAAACTAAATGAGTAAAAGCTGTCTTGAAAGAGGGTGTCTTTTGTGCTTCAATATGTGTGATTCAAGTTTAAGAAGGACTGGAAGTGGTTTATTGGAAACCAGTCTGAATCATAGCCTTAAAACTGAACACCTCTTGTCCTTGAAATTCAAGGTTGAAGGAAAAGTTCAATCTTTGAATCTCCTTGGGTTTTAATTCTGGGCTTCATTCAAAACCAGAACGGACTTATGTTCCAGATGAAATTTGATGTGGCCTGGGATACTATAAATCTCACAGAAATATCTGGGAAGAGTTTTGCTGATAGAAAGAACATGGAAGTACTGTTTCTTGATAATGCACAGCATTATCAAGTTAACTTTTTTTTTTTTGGAAATAATTTCCACTCTGACATTAAAACTGAGGGCCATTAGTCCAGAAGAATAGCAGAGCAACTTTGAATAATTCTCTGCATCCTAATTATGTGTTGTAATTTTTATTTCTAAGGAAATAAAAGTACCTGCTGGTTAAAGCTAGTGATATCCAACACCATGAAAAGGACAGCGCAATTTAGGGAAAAATATGTGAGCTTGGCCACATTTTGTGGTCTGTTCTTCTCATACTCCCTAAGCATCCAGAAAGAAGGTTTTAAGGACATTCCAGGACATATTCATGTCTACTTCACTCTGGTCTTAGTGCAGATCTGCTGCCCATTAATTCCTCTAGTCCTTTCCCAAACCTAATGGTACTCACTGCCTCCACCGCTTCAAATGGCAAATGGTTGTGAAAGCTCACAATGCCCTGTGTGAAGACACCCTTTAACCTGTTTAAAACCAATCTCCTCTCAGCTTCAAATGCTCTCAAGTCCAGTTGTTGCAGACTGTGTCACAGAGAAGTTCTGCATCTGACTTATCGGCTGACTTTCAGGATTTCATAAACTTTGATCACGTCTCCCCTAACCCAGCTGTCTGTTCAAGCTGAACATTCCCAAACTTTTTACCATGTTGTGGTAAAAGCTGCTGCAATCCTTGAACATTCTGTTGTCCTCCTCCACACCAGCTGCACAATATCCTTCTTGAGTTGTGGATATCAGAAGTATACACCACATTCAAGATGTGAGCCCATCAAGCTTTTATAAAATTCCCTCCTTCTTCCTTCCTGACAACGCCCAGCAGTTTTTTGGCTGCTGTTGCATGCTGAGCTGATGATTTCCTGAGCTGTCACTGCCATCTCTGTGTTTAACCCCATGCAGTAGACCCATCTAGATTATTTTATTTCCAGATGCGTTTGTTCATATTTATCTGCATTGGTACTCCTTTGCCCCTCTTTTTA
Source organism: Machaerirhynchus nigripectus (assembly GCA_013397975.1). Classification (NCBI taxonomy): domain Eukaryota; kingdom Metazoa; phylum Chordata; class Aves; order Passeriformes; family Dicruridae; genus Machaerirhynchus; species Machaerirhynchus nigripectus. Next base: position 176,033 of record VZRQ01003548.1, on the reverse strand, counting down.
CCCCCACACTTAGTTTTCTGAGGTCCTTGTGAAGTTCCTTGCCATTGGTGTGGCACGTGGCTGTCTGAGAGAACTTAGTGCCAACTGCAGCCTTGGAGATTGCACAGTGAACTCCCACCACCACATCTCCGATGAAGGTCCTGAAAAAATCTGGGTTTAGCACTGATTGTGAGGGAACAAACTACTGACTCATCCATGTAGAAAAGTCATCTGTTTTCTGTCCTTTTACCAGGTTTCACTCGATAAATTATCTTTTCCTCCAAACTTAGGTCCCATAATAACTTCTGGTTATGAACCTTAAGGAATTTTTGGAAACTCCGTGCTATGCCCCCAGGGAAATCCTTTATCCATGTGCTCATTGACAAGATCACTGACACCCTCCAAGAGCTTGCTCAGGCTAGTGAGGCAGGACTTCCCTTTGAAGAAGCCATGCACCTTTTCTAAAAGACCATGTTCTCAATGCTTTTACTAATACTTTACGGACTACACAATCCGAACTGACTTAACAGCCTGTAGTTATATCCAAAGACTTTCCAACCAGACTGTTGCATTAAACAATGATGGCTGATCTCCATAAAGCTTGTTCTCAATGTTTTATTCATATCCTGGACATGGGTAAATGCTGCAAGTTTCCCAAAGATGTGGCTGTTGCTGAAAATTATTTTTATATGCTTAGTAAGAGAGACAAAGGGGAAGCCAGGTCCAAAAAGTGATGACACACACTTAATTTCATTGCTAAGCAAAGAAAACTAAACCAAAATAAACCCCAGGTGCATTACAACCTTACATTATAATGCAATAAGTAGCATGATATGAACTCGTCATTCCAGCCAGTTTTCTCAGCTTGTGTATTCAGCCCTCCGAATTCAGTAAGATGTAGTCTTTTTATTTTTCTATTTTAATTCCTAATTAAGTTATGTTTACTTTTCATTCTCACTCCACTGTTTTTCCTTCACCCATCAGTTTTTCCCTGCTGTCCATATCTCTTAGTTTCTCTATTTTTCCCACTAAAAAGCAGTAAAAATGCTAAATTTTAACCTTCGATAAAATACTTCCCTCTGTTACTACAATAAATCTATCCCCCAGATTCATTTGAAAATCAAAGTGCTGAGAAAAACTGGTCAGTTATTGATAAAATATTACCCTTTCAAAGCCAGTAAGAAAAAACCTAAGCAATATATAAAAATTCCTTACAATTTGAAATTTTTACAAATGCACCTAATTTAAGGTAAGGAACATGTTATGTTTTGATTTTTTAAAGAAATAGATCTAACATTGGACAAGCATACATACACACATACTTACATAGGTTGTAGTGAAGTTGTAGGAATCGATTTTCTCTGAGGGTTTGCCAAACTACCCTGGCTGGCAAAAATAATGACACATTATCCAAGCCTGTCTTTTGGGGGTTCACTTCATGGTATTTATCAGTCTTGACATTTCACCCCCGCCATGCAGTAGAAAGGTTACTGAGAGCAAAGCACAAATAGCCTGTATTCCCAAGAGCAAATTTTAATCAGAAAGAAAAACAGTAACTGCAGACTCGGATAAGAAAGGGGCTCTGTGTGAGGGAAGTATCAGAAATTACATGGAAGAGTTTTGCTCCTGCCTATGGCCAGGCACATTCTGTGGTGCAAAAGGGAATGGACCATCACCTGCTGGAGCTGCTCTCTGGAGTCATGCCTGGAGGTGCAGAGGAGACACATCCCATCCTTGTTTAGCTCCCACCACCTGTCTTTCCCATGGATTAAAAAAAGCCCAAACAAACAAAAAGTTTTTCTTTACAGCTATGAGGAAGCAAAATCTATGGTACAACTAGGGTCTTAATCCCTTAATTTTTTTGTAAACACTACTGGAAATGTACCTTCCTTTCCTGTTCCTCCTCTGGTGTACATTTAAAATTTCCTTTTAGTTTATTTTGTAAGAGTCATCATTGTTCCATACTAATTTATTGCTCCCAAGAAAAGTTAACTAGTATGTGACCACCCACTTCTGCTGACTCCCACCATACTCAGGTGGTATGGCTGGAGTCACATCCCAGACATTCCTGACTCCTTCAATGGCATCCCTCTGGCTGCCTGCCCCTTGTCCCTGCTGCCCAGCAGTGAGACACTCACTCAAAGTGGTGGCTGGGGTAAGACTGTGACTCTTAGCCTGAAGGATGGATTTTTCCCCCCTATTTGACGTCTGCTACAGAATTTCCCAGCATAACTAAAACTGGAAAGAACAAGTTCTGTGTGCCTGAAGTTTTGCTACTCTATTGCGTTTTTTTCCATTTGTGTGACTTTTTGGTATTTTGCAGCTGAGAAAGATCCTTATTTACTGTTGTTGAAAATCTCACATTTCTAAGCACACCTCATCATCAGAGAGGATCTGCCCCAGGACTTCTGAATGCATGGCACTGTCTCCTCATGATGCAGCTTACATCATCCTGTAAGCAATGCTTCCTGGTGCTGGAATTCCCAAGCAATCTCTCTGTTCTGGCTTCAGCTGTAGTCTCATAGCTCTGGATGCTGTGCAATATATACCAAGAGAGCTGAAAGCCTCAATAAGCTGCATGTTACCAGGCAGCAGCACAAAAACCTGTAAAAAATGTGCCTATGAAGTAGCAGTGTCACTCTCACTGCTTGAATGGACATCACAATGAGATTGCTTGAGCCTAAGCCTGATCAGCGTCCAGTAAAAATGAAAAATAATGTTGTAATAAATCAGCTTGAACTCCACTCCCCAGGTATTCAGTGACATTATGATGAATTTCTCCATTCACATGCAATCTGCTTCTTCCTTTGCCAAAGTTTCTCCACCATATTTTCAAGTCCAAAGTCATGGTCATCAACATTGATGAATTTTACTGGGCACAGTTAAGATAACCTGGGGATATTATATAGATGTAGAAGCCAGACATTAAAAACAAAGCTCTGCTTAGAGTGTCCGTAGGTGAATCATTACTTGAGTAGAAGACTTAGTGCAGAGTTAAATGGTTTTATACCTTTACCTGATATAGTTTTTTATCAATCCTAAAATAAGTTCTCTACATAACCCCAAACAATTACATCATGCATTGTTTATATCTGACTGAGGTGTGGTAACATTCAAACTTGAAAAAAGGTTATACTTTTTAGTCTTTCATGGCACCTTATAGCAAAATGTTCTTTATCAGGGCATTTTGCCCATGTACTAGATAAAAAATGTAAAATGTGAATATGTAGTATAAATATTTATACCACATTCACTTAACCTCAATCCATCATATATATTCAGCTTTAACTGTCAAAGTTTTGGGGGAGAAGCATAGCCTACAGGGTTACTTGTCAATAGCCCATGCCTGTTAAAGGATGGATTTTCCTTCCTTCTTCCCCTGTACCAGGGAAAGAACACAATGGTCAAGCACGGAATTTATCATTCCAATGCGTAAGTTATTAATAAAAGACTGATTTGTTGATAACTGCACACTAATCTTTCCTAAGTTACAGGCAAACACCACAAGGTATTATCCAAACTCTGCTGGAGATATTCCCTGGGGTTTTCGTATCTTCAGTAGGTTTTGATGCTATCTTTGGCTACTTTTTATCTGATCTCCTTACATATTGATTACTACCCTCCAAATTAAATCACTGTTATACTTTGTATTGTAAAGGTGTTTAATTAGTTAGTGGCATTTAAATTTCTATGTTCTTGAGGCTTCATTAAACAAATGGATGTAACTCATTTCCAGTCAGCCTTAGAGGATGAGTGTGCCATCTTTCTTACCTAGGCAGGGATGGATGCTTCTGTATTACTCTTGTATTTCCAACTGTCCAGCCTTTGCCCTGCATCCTCTCTCACTAACAATTATCATGCACCATGTCCACAGAGGACTAGAGGAATTCATTAGCAAAATTTTGTATGATTTTGTTTGTAGAAAAACATTTTTGTCCAGTCAATGAAAGAGATTAGCTGTTTGTAAATGACGCTTACATGGATCACACTTAGTTATTTGATATTGAATTTAGCTAATGCTGTAAGTATTCTTGATATAGAGCTCCCACATAAACAGTGTTTCTTGAAAACAATTAGAAATTATATCTGAGCCCCAAAAAACCCCCAACTTTCCAAGGCTTTTATTAATTTTCACTTTAAAATATCCAATTAATACCTATCGCAGAATGCTTATTCTTCAATCTCTTTCCAAAAGCAACACTGCAAAGTACAAAAGGGGAGCTGAAAATACACAGTTGTTCAGTATTATACCTATGAAAATGAATGTTTAGCTGAGTTCAATATGGGATAGGTGCAAATGCTCTCATGAAATAAACAATTTAATTTTCCCCCTTCAGAATGACCTTGCAAAACCAGCTTTGTTACAAGAAGTAATAACTGACTCATCATGTTGACTAGTTCAAAATTAAAAGTGCCTCTGACTTTCCACACTATCCAAGCATTGAAGGTAATAGACTCTATATTGGTAAGAAGCCAGCCAGCTCCTCTCAAGGTCATCCAGTCAGGCACTGCTATTTTTGGTAGCTAAGCAAGGCCAAACCACTGCAATTTTCAGAGAAAGGAGACCTAATAAATTTGAGAGGTAAGGACTGGGAAGGAAAGCCAAGTCACCCCATTGTGGGGCAGGAAGGTGAACACAGTGCAGCCATCTGGGGCTTAGAGCAAGCCTGCTTCAGCTGCCCAGTTCCATAAAGATGAAAAAGAAGGATGGATTATAAAAATGTAATAAGACTGTTTAGGGATTTATCTTTTGAATGGCTTTGCTTTCCAAGAGAAGACATCAGGCAGAGGATATTTTAATATACTGTAACTGCAGTACACAGCACAAGATCCGAGTGTAAGGGGATCTTTCTTGGAGGGTGTGCCATTGCAGGATTGTTACCTGTCACTGAGGGTTTGTGTTGTACACCCTATGGGCTTTCTGAATGCTCCATACATGTGGTTCTCTGTGGCCACCCTGCAAGGCAGGGACATTATCCAGCCTCCCAGGAGCTGGCTGGAGCGCAGCTGCCTGTGGTCACCTCGCTCAGGTATGGTAGGGCTCAGTCCTGCCAGCCTAGCTCACCCTCTGCGCCTGCTCTGCTCCTCCTGCTCCTCCTGCTCTGCTCCTCCTGCTCCTCCTGCTCTGCTCCTCCTGCTCTGCTCCTCCTTTGCACTGCCTGACAGATGAATCTTACAGCAGAGTGATGCTCAAGAAAAGGTAGTATCTACTTTACATACACTCTTTGTGGACCTAGGCCATTCGGACTTGGAAGAGATCAGGTTCAGAGGGCTGTTTGCAGTCCCATCACAAGCATCCAATGTGTTTACCATTATTCTTCACAACACTGAAGAACAAGAGCAGTAAGAAATGAGTGCTGTAGCATGATAGCATGATAGCAAAAAGATAAAATTGTATTCAGGCTAAAGAGGGAAGCTGCTATCTGAAGCCTGAGGGTTTCAGCTACAAAGCCAGCGTTAAGATTATGATGATCAGATGGTTTTCCTACACAGGGAAAATAAGAGGACAATCAAGCAAATTAGCAGAGGGAGGAGACAGCACATGCCACAGAGGAACATGTGCAGTAAGCCACAGAATTCATTATAAATTGTATCTGTGTGTACATTCACTAAGCCAGCTGTGTATAATATTTCAGATATGCTTTAGGGTTGTTTTGCACCAATAACTCTTTAAAGAGCTTCTACTTCTGAAAGTCTGTCCCTTCTGTGTACTGAAGCTCACCATTTCTTTGACAAAATCATATTAAATAAATAATCCACTGCTTTGATGTTTTTGGTTTCAGGAGAATGAAAACAGCATTCTGCCACTGAATGTTGGAAGGAATTCCATTTTCCAGCACTTACAGCAAGCTGTTACTTCTGCAGTCATATCTGCATACACATCCAGTCAGTGTTGATAATGGTGCTATGTGCATGAAAGGTGGACATACAGCTACCTGGCTACCTGCTGTGTCTAGGTGTAGACAGATACTGAGGTAGATAAGTATTCTCTCCCCTAGTAGATGATACACAGGTATGTAACTAGCTGGCTCTATACAGATATCTATATTTCTCTATCCAGGTGGATAAAGGCATCAGGATATAGATAATCTATCCATCTATCTGTCTGTCTCTAGATCTATATGATTACCTATCTAGATCTTCAAATATCTACCTAGACAGATGTCTAAATGGATCCAGACAGATAAATATCTCTAACTGTATAGATCTGTGTTTATGTCTGTATAAGTCTATCTGTTCCTAACCATATGAGTGTAGATCCTGGATACTGGACCAAGACATGTAATTCAAACATTTGCTGGTTGTTTCATTACCTTCAGCCCATCTCAGGAAAGTGACATTCTCCCCAAACTGCCAGTATGGATGGAAGGAAGCAATATTGCTCACCACCAACCATTTGATAAAGCTGTACTGCTAAAACAATAGGAATCTGACTGGATCTCATCACAAGTCTCTCTGATTCTTCATTTTTTTGGAGACATTTAATTTAGGTTAGTGTTAAAGTAAATTAGATTAGTATTGTCTGCGAAAATGATGCTTCAGAAAAATAAATGTATTTCTCTTGGCATGCATGAAAATGAAATTATAAGTTGTCCAAATCTCAATGCAGATGGACCCTTTCTAATGACTTATCACTAGTGTGTAAGTCTATTGATTACATCAGAGAGCTGTCAAGTGGGATCAGAGAAATCAGTCTTTGATTATGTTCAGAGATGAGACTGTGATACCACTCTGGTTCTAAACCATGCCTGGGTAGAAAAAAATGTGGAATGTCCCCATCGTGTTAGGTGGACACAGGTCTGAGAAAAACTGAAAAGCTGAGATGCAGTTGATCAGATTGGCTTTGCAGGAGCTGGCTAAACTTTGTTACTAACTATATCTCGTCTAAATGATTAACTGAGCAGAAATAAATGAGACGGAAAAACATTTAATAAAAACCTATTTCAGTAGTACCTATTAGACTGAGGTTAGCTTCCTAGGTTCCTGCTGTTTTTTAGCAAATGGAGGAAAAAGAAATGGCTCATCTTGCCATTGTTTGCCTAATTTTGCTGAAGATTATCATTTCATAGGGGCTGAAAATTGTGTATTAGTCTCCAGAATATCTCTGTTACAGCTGTGGTTAAGATGCACCCTATCTGACTTAATTTTTCATGAGTACTATGTGAACACCTGATTCTGATGTTCTGTTCAAAATAATTTAAAATAAAGTCCTACTTTGTAGTGAACATCATCTGCCTGCCGTGTGCTTGTTAGTACCTCCAGCTCCATTTCATAATTATTCCTAAATAGAGCAATATATCTAACTATCTATGGTAAAATTTCTATCACTGTGACCCAGTCCTAAGGAAAGACATGAGCAAATCTGTCGCACTGTAAGCTGTATGATTACCTAAGTGCCCAGTGTCTTCTTAGAAGAGGGACATGGCAAGCACATACTTAACATCACTAGTTCAAAACATGTTTGAATCTCTAAACGGGATGGAACTAAAAGATGAGTCTCACTGGACAGAAGGTCAGTTTTAGCCATTGTGAACCGTGACATGGTAGTTAAGGTGACATTTTCCTAAAGGGAATACCGAAGACTGTCTTTACATCCTCAGCCTATTCCTTTAGGCACGCGGATGAGTATTTTGCACAAATTCTGGTTCTCTTCAGATGAGATTGTGTGGTAAATACAGATCAAGACATGTTTGTCATGAATAAATCATGATTTCTTTCAATCATGACACGTTATATGCAGATGTCTCAGTTGAGTAATTCACATGGTATATTTCAATAGTGTATTATGGAGTCCTGTATTTCTGAAAATTGCTGGGGTTTCTGCAGGGCAAAAGCAAAACAAGAATGTAAAATAAAAATGAAAATCCTGCAGGTTTGGGTCATTCCTCTCCCACAGAGCTGCACAAGCATTATTTTTATTGTGAAGAAAAGACTTTGATCCATATCTTTGAAGCATTGTGCACTTTCCTTCACAGACCACGTTGCTTCACTGTTTTCAAAGAATAATATTCGCTTTGAGTTCTCCTTGTTTCAGATAGTCTGCCCTCACTGACACTTCTACTATGCTGATGGAAATTATATCAGTGCCTTGTACCATATATTTTCCTCATAATATTGTAGGATGAAATGGTTTAACATTCCAGTTGGTTTCATTTGGGTCATAAACATGCCTTGTGTGGTAGGTCTGAACTTCCTAAAAGTGCAGTGAACTATCTGCCTTGCCAGACATATATCAAAATTTTATGACAACAAAATCGGAAATCATAATTTAATTTCCCCTGGAAAGATTTTTCCCAGCTTTTCAAAGTGCAGAAGGCCAGAAACTGCCAATATTTGCTTTTTATCAACTCAGAAGAACTAGTTTTCCTCTGCTCTCTTCCCTCCTTTTCCATCTCACACTGTTTTGCTCTGTGTGCACAGTCTGTCCTTGAACCATATTGGCTCTGATCTCGGACTGCTTGCTAGGCTAGTGAAAGGGAGTGAAACGGAACAGGCATAAACAGTACTATAGTGTAAAAGAGGGTAAAGGAAAAGGGAAGAACATGGAGTCTGTAATGCTCCACCCTTCTCATACACATCACAGTGCAGCACAGCACATCACGGCCAGGGTTACACTGTGTCATCATACCAGACATGTTATAAACTTGTGGAATAACTCCTCTGAGGACTATGCTTATTCCCTGGAAACAAACATCTTCTCTTAAAAATCAACCAGACACACAAGAAAATCTCTAGACTGACTTGCAGACAGTGTTTGAAAGTTGGATGGAAGAAGAAGGCACCCTTTGAAAGAGGCCTAATACATACTTGTTTCTAAAATGGAGGAGGATAACAACAAATGTTACCCACAGATCCTGTAGAAGTGACCGATATTCAGTTGAAGCACCTAGTGAAGAAATCAGGACGAATACTTGGTGGATGTTGAGTGAAGTATTTGAACTGTTTAATCTCTGGTTCAAATATTTTCATAAGATGTTTCCTGATGAGCAATAAAAATGCCAGTTATCTAGAGCACCATTAGGTAGAAAAACCCTTATCTTCCCATTTTCCCCACAGCAAGACCCTTTCTGCAAAGTCCCTCTAATTTTTAAGATGTGAATTCAGTCTATCAAGAACACATTTTTTCTTTGGCTAGCTCCTAAGAAAATTCTATATATAGGAGGTTAATATTATGTATTTTATGACTACATTATTTTATCCATGTTTTGCTTCATCTTTTTGGGACTCATCCATTCTTTTGTTGCCATTGGACCCTGCGTCCTTCATTGTTTAACAGAATAATTAGATCAAACAATAATTCAGATTTACTGGAGCCCTTACAGCTGATTCAATTGGTTCCCAAAGAGTGTTGGAAGTTGAACAAGTTCATATTTTGCCTTTTTCTTTCCCACCAAGACATGTGTGAATTGTCTGGCAAACTCATGGTGCTGCACTAAACTGCTGCTTGGCACAATGGAGTTTGATAGCTGACCACACTTTCCCTTTCTCTACACACCAGTGAGAGTAGGAGAGCTCAGGCATTGCTCAGTTTCTCCAGATTACCAAAAAGCACTGAGTTTCAAAGTGCAGAGAGCCAAGTCTAGTCTGCCTGGTCAAAAACAACAATGGGTATGAAATTAAAGGGAGATGTAGTGAGGGGGCAGTAATGGTCTAACCATGCAGAGGGCCCTTTGGAGAGAAGAAGAAAGGAAAAGACTTGGTTTTCCAGCTGGTGATACAAGCTCAGTTCCAGCGTCCTGCGCAGAAGTTGGCACAGGGAGCACAGGAGCTCAGCTGTGCTCTGAGCACTGTGCTCCACTGGCTCCACCGCCACTGTCACACTGGGCCTCAGGGCACCACCCTGAGCAACCTGACAGTGCTGTGGCTTATGTCACCCTCACACACACGGGGTGGGCACCGACTCCTGGAATACAGACAAGGCATCTGACACTACCTTAAGCTCTTCAGATAAACGTCTGGGCGTCTGTGCCAAGGAACACACCACTGCACTTCTGCTTTCATAATGATTGGGTTTGACTCCCACATGTTCTAAAACAAACATACTCACCCCAGATTACTACTACTGGTGGAAAGCTTACAATATGGGAAGAAAAGACTTTCTTGAAGGGTTAAAAGAAGGCCACGCTGCTTCTTTGCAGTTCTCTGCACCACACCAGAGTGGAAACCTCTTGAGGGCCACCTACATATTTTTTATTTTCTTTTTTTTTTCTTTTTTTTTTTTTTTTTCTTACTGTTAANTTTTTTTTTTTAAGGAAATTAGGTATCAGATCTGAAATGGTGAGGCTGAGCTGTCAGTTTAAGATTTACATAAAGCAGATCTCTGGCAAGGCTGCACATCTCTTCAGCATGACTTCTCTTGGGAAACAGAGTTTTAGAAAAATGTCTTGAAACTTGAGAAATGTAAAATAAAGAAAGATTACTGTCAAATAACTGGTTCATGGAAAGCATTAGTCGTATCTGAGATGATCTGTAATGAGCTGTGTGTTGATTAAAATAAAACGGTAAATCTGAACTACTTGGTGCATATTTTATCATCTATGTCTTAATATATCACCAGTTAAATATGCTTGGTGACTCTGAGATGACCAGCTGCATAGGTCCTATGTCTCAGCTCTCCAAAAAGAGAGCTGTGGCACTTTGTTTCCAGCACACTGGAAAACAGCCCATTTATCACTGCCACTGGGACTGTAGTTACCTGACATTTTCCTGCTAGGGAGAGCAGGGGATTTTGCCAAGAGCTATTTTCCTGCTCACTGCTGCAATGGAGCATTGCTTTTTCTCCTTTGGTTGGGACGCTGTGCTCAGCACATAATAACCAGTGCATGGGGCACATGAGAGCAGAAGCCAGAGAGATATCAAGATGTAAATGAAAATCTGTACCAGCAATCAACAAAAAAATAGCCAAGTTATCTCAGCCAGATTAAAAAAAAAAAAAGAAGAGATTGCAAAAGTCAGAATGAAGCAGCAGATTGTACATTTGCAGTGGCTTGATGGCAAATACTCATGTTCTGATTTTTCTTTTTTCACCTTTTCCCAGGAAAGAAAATTTCAGGCCATAGAATCACAAGCAAGAAACAACCAGAAAATTACAATGGAGTTTTACTTCTTCTATTTCCTTATTGTTTCCTTGGACTGGCAAAAAACGCTCCAATTCAGACACATTTCTGAAGTGAACCACGAAACATAATAGGGACAACAGGGTGAGAAAGTAGAAGCAAAAAGGAATGGAGAGGAAAGAAATGTGGGCTAGCAAAAGCACTGCAGGATCAAATAAGTATGCTGTTAGCGTTCCTGACCTGGGTATGTATATGTCCAGGGAGATTTCTGATGTGCTGTTGCTCTGATAAGCAGAACACTTTGTTGTAGGTTTGGTTTAAGAAAAAGCAAAATCAGACAAAGGAGAGTGTCAGGTCCAACATTTGATAAACTTGGCCTAAAACTGAGCATCAGTTGAGAAGTTAAGCTCTTATGGTTTTCATTAGATTAAAATGTATGTGTGCTGATAAGGAATCACTTACCCAAGCCCTAGAATGGAAATGTAGATCCAGCAGTCCCCAGAGGGAGACCCAGTGCTTCCCCTGCTGTCTCATTTTCCATTCCTTCTTGTAATAAAAATACATCAACTGCCTCTTAAAAAAATAATGAACAACTCGCCTCTGGTATGAACAGTGACACCAAATCACACACATGCACAGTTTTCTACGATATGTGTGCTTTTCCCATAAGCAATAACTAGAGAATTAGTGGAAATTCAAATTGTGCTCTCTCCTTATTCCATACTAATAATGCCTCCACTTAATTTTTGCTACAATTTTCCCAAGAGATTTCAGAATTAAAACTAGAATTATGTCAAACTAGATAATACAGAATGAAGTGTTCACACAATAGAATTTTCATCCACATTTTTCAAAAAAATCCTGGTGTTAGACATGATCCTGTATCCAGGAACATGTAGGTAATAGCAGCACCTAGGAGACTTTTATTTTATGAAAAAATACATTGGGTGCATAAGATGTACTTACTTAACTTTAGCTTGCCATGTGTACAGAAAGCAAGATCCTCACAATTGTCATCTGCAATCATCCATTTTCCATGTTTTCTCAGAAGAGACTTCACCATGAGGAGCTGCTGAACATGGCTAGAGCCCAGTGTGACACCAGGGGTGGATTGTGCTCGTCCCTTCACAGATTACAGGGAAAGGAAAAGAACTTTAGGAGAAAGCTCTTCTGCTAAGCTGCAACTTAGAAATCCTAGTTCTCATTACTAAATAGATATACCTCTACACCTATCTCCTGTAGAATCAAAAATTCCTTGGAAAACTTCACAGAAGTTAGTCTCATGTGGGACCTGTCCCCCTCACACCCATTCAAAATAACACCCTGGAGAATTAATGACATCCTCCCCCCTAAGAGAACCCTCACCCATCCACCCCAGGCTCTGAGTGGCAACCACAACAACCACGAGAAGAACAGCAGTCAAGCTGCTTTCAGGATGGCAGCAGGAAGGAATAACTGAGACTTTCACTTTGGCCACAGTACTGCTTTTCACATCCAGAATTTCAGACAGAGAATTATCCAGAATCAACATGATTTGGGACCATCAGGAGGGTAACAAAGACCCCAAACAGATGCTGAGCTCAGAGTCTTGTGTAACCCATTGCTGCCTTAAACTGAGTCAAAGTTAAGACACTAGCTGGGCTGAAACTTTGTGTGAAAACATGTGGCACTCTTTTTAAATAAAAATAATACTTTCTTCAAATAAATTTTCATGAAAACAAAATTTAATATATCTTTCCACTGTGCCCATAAAACTGGCTATTTCTAATTTTTTGTACACATATACCATATCTGTACATGTAAATGTTTGAATATAGAACTGTAGGTACCCAACTTGGAAATTTAGGTGATTGCTAATATGAAAATTAATATAGATTTTCAGGGGTTTTTGGATAATGGAAATATTTCTTTTGTGTTTGTGAGAACATCAGGTACTGTTTGAATTATTTTATATCAGCTCAGTGTTTTCTAAAGGAGCATCCAGTCAAAACAAAGTTCTGAATGTAACTTCACTCTAAATATAAAAATATATAAACAATACTAGGGAAAAAAGCCCAGGCTGCAGGACAGAATTTTTCTGCAACCTGAGCCTCTTTTTTTTAAACTGTTCTTTTGTTTGCACAGATACTTCTCTTTTTTTTCTTTTTTATAAAATATAAGTTCTTAAATTATGCTGTTCTGATTCATCAGGCCTCTTTGTTGTACTCCAGGAGCAATATTCCCCCTCAGTGATTTATTTTTATCTTCTTTAATATTGATAGAGGTAAGACCGGAGAGGGAAAGCTTTCTTAGCTACAGTGCTAATATTTAGCACAGAATTCACTTGGTAGCAACACCGCTTCAGCCTGGGCTGCCGAGCAAGCAATAAACCCTTTAAATGGCTCGGGGACCACTGGGGCCGGCGCTGTGCACAATTCATGAAGCCAGGCCTGCAAAGGCTGCTACTTGGATATTGCTTTCAATGCCTGGAGCTTCCTATATGCATCCGGCCGAGCCTCTTTTGTAATCCTTGATATTGATCGATCCTCAAGAGCACCGCCGTGGGCAAGGGGCTGGAGCTGGAGGTCAACGCCAGAGCCGAAAGCACCTGCCATTCCCTTCAAGGAAGGATGCTCTCTGCCCGTTTGCCTCAGCTCAGGCTCCTGCTGCTGCCGGGTCTGGGAAGCAGAGCCACTGTCCCCATTGCAGCTCACAGCCAGAGAAGGAAGGAGAGTGGTAACAGAAAAGAAGATGACATGAAAACCAAATAACAACAAGGTTTCATGGAGCCCTGGTAATAAAAGACCAAGAGCACCCTGTGATATAGTGATGCGTTCTGCCAATATGTTCTGCACATAATGATAAAATCTATTTCTTCCCCCATTTCCTACCTCCCTTTATTTATTTTCTTGCTTACAGGACTTGCCAGGACCCCTTACTGTGCTTCATTTCCATTACTCTTTCCAGTTTAGTTGCTTTAGTATCAAGAAGATTTCTTTACTTTTTTCCTTCCTTTTTTTTTTCAGTAAAATAGTCTAGGGTATTTTTATTCCTTCACGCTTGATAATAATTTCCTGCAGTCATCTCTGGCCTCTGTGGCCATTTAGAATGATTAGCAGTTTTCAAGAGGTAATGAGTTTCTATCTTTTCCTTCTCCTCCGCTCTCTTTCCCTCTCTGCTCCTTTCTTTGGCACAGTCTTTCAGTTATTTAAAATAAACAGACACTGCATAATTATCAACCTTAATGCCAAAAAAGAAAATAGAACTGAGCCTTCCAAATACTAAGGAAAGAGAGGAAGAGCTTGATAAGTATTGCTACATTTTCTTTCAAGACATGGGGTTGGGATTTCTTCTCTCCCCCATTTAATTTCTGTTTAGGAACAAAAGATTTTTGTGTTTGCAAGGAAGGGGGGGACGAGTGATTTTAGATTTGCATTTTCTCTTTGCTAGAGCCTGGCACTTTACTGAAAATAAAAAAAAAAGTTTCCCATCTTACAAATGAAAGCATCTGTTTAAATAAAAGCCACTTCAGAAAAAAAAATCATAAAAAATAATTATTATTTTTACAAAGCAGGACTGAAATATCCAGAGGTCAGTAGAAAATGACTAGCACTCATTTAAAGGTGTCTGTTTCCTTTTTCTGAAACCTCCATTTTAGCTGTGGATAAAAATCTACATTAAACAATCCATCCTCGTTTCACACAAAATTACTATCCTCTTTAAAAAAATTGCAGGAGCCTTTTAAATATATTCATTTTAAGGAAGCCTATTTTCCAAAGTTTGCCTACCATATACGAAGTAGCACTCGAAGACAGTATCCAAGACTGTCTTCCCCTGGAGCTGGCTGTGGTCCAAGCAGGATGGGGAATCAAGCAGGAGCAGGGTGGGTGAGACCTACAAGGCAGTGTGGTCTCTTGTTTATGAGTCCTGAGTGTCAGGGCACAGCAGACACCTCCACTGGGCTCTGTTGCCTGGGCCAAACAAGTGCCTAGGAGGGGGCTTCTGTCTGTCACCTAGTATAGAACTGTGACAAGAGGTGTGGCAGTCTCATCATTTGCTCTTGTTGTTATTATGAGCCTTGGTAACACCTCCGAGATGCCACTTTCAGGTCTCTTCGTTTCCCTTACGTTCCTGGAGGAATACTTGCATTTTTTTCCGTGTCTCTGATACTGAAGCTTTCCCTTTTTCTTGTTAAGATATCAGTATTTTTGAAGATCCTGTGGACCTTTTGGAAAAATTTACATAGTTGCTTTACCTTTCACTTGAAGCCCTCCAAGGACAGCAGGTCCTCTGTTCTGCTGCTCCTCAAAAAGCCCAAGTGAACCAGAAGATAACACTGAAATCCCATAGAAGAGCTGGGCTTGCTGATTGTCCATAAGTTAGCCCAAGCGCAAGACCAGTGCCAACAAGCAGCCTAGGTTCATCCAGCCTATTTTAGGAAAAAACTTCCAGCTCTCTGGACACAAGTCATGCTCATTCTCTAGCCTGAAGGCCAGAGAACAATTCCCAGTTTATTTTATTTATTCGTAAAAATGTAGTCAGGGCGATCATCGTCCTAAGGATACCTAGTCAGCATCAGCATACTTCATTAATTATTATTATTTCTTGCATCTCTTGTCTTAATAGAAGACTGTCTGACAAGATTTTTTACAAAAACAAAGGAAGTGGAATTTAACCCAACAGGAACATTAATTTGGGAGATCCTGCGTAAGCTGCTTTTTTTTTTTTTTTTTTTACAGAGCACACAGCCCGTGCAGCTCCAGTACTTTCTCCACTGTTTATTTCTCCCTCAGTTCAATCTCATCCTCCATATTTTTCAGTTGTCATACTGAAGTATTTTGGCAGAATTCACACGCCTATCAAGGTCTGGCCTGGCTTGTGTCACTTTACCACACTTACACGCTTGTATACACTTCAGCCTTAAAATAACAGAAACTTAACACACTGTAAATAAACCCTATTGTTTCTACCCATGTGCAAGCCTATTATCATTAGCCTTAACTTCATACAGGGTGAATATATTCTGACTTATACAACGTGATTTTTCCATTCTCCTGCTGATTTCTCTCAATGTTTCATTTTAAGCTTTTTGTAGCTGAGTATAGGCCAAACTTGGGATACTTCATCTGCTCACACAGAAACAATCTACTCGATTCCAACTGTGAGCCCAAGTCAGTCAGATTGCACAAGAAATGGAAAAAGAAATTGGTCATATATTTTTTCAGTAAGACCTTCAGGTGCAAAGGAGGCCAATTTTTCAGTGCCATGCTGCTGCCCAGGGGACACAGTATATTCTGCAGGGAGGGAGCCTGCTGGATTCTGGCTGATCTCATGCAGGAAGGTTCCTGGTGCCTGGCCCAATCTACACCAAAAGTCAGATTCAAGGCCATTTGGATGGCGTTTGGCAGATTGGGTGAAAGACAGAATTAGTCAGCATCAGTAAGTCACTTCTGCAAACGGCACAGTCCTGTGGTTTTGGGAGTTTTTTATGGTATCACACCTTCGCTTTAGCTTCATACCATGCTACACTGTAATCTACAGATTAGGCCTCTATTTCTCAAGAATCTTCCCATTTTGGCATCTCGGAGTATGATAAAATAAATTCTTTAATTTCTTCTTATTTTCTTGAGAAAAGTCAACAGAATAAGTTTACTTAGGTATACCATGGGGAATTAGGTTACCTATTTTCCTGCCTTTTTTTTTTTTTTATTCCCCTGGATGACTATGGAACAGCATATAAAATGCCCCAATTTAGGTCTCACTAGAATGAGCTTGAGGAAAAATTACTTTCTTTCATTTTTTGGTATTCTGTACATTGGTTTCTAAGGACTGAATTGGCTCTTGCACCTCCAACATCATATATGGATATCCTGTTCAATTACGTCCTTTTTTTGACCATTCTCAGAAGCATTGTTTTTGGAGATAATAACTAATTTCAAATCTGGTAATTTGAAAAACACTAGCACTGATCAGATGAACTTATTTTCTGGAGTGAACTGAATTAGCCATGAACTAAGATTGTTGGGGTGAATGGTTATGTGTTAACACCTTGGTACAAAATAATGTTAAAAGAGGTCCGTTTTGCAAAGTGCTAAGTGCTACAGTATATTTTCACATGAATATCTGGAAAAGGAGAAGAAATAATACTGTCATTTAAATAACTTCAGTTACGAGTATAGCACCTCAAAAAAAATGAAAGACATTTTCTTTTGAAGTCTTTCCTGCCAAGCATGAGTAAAACAACAGGTCTGCATTCAGACTCTGGCTCATGGGTATTCATTAAAACAAATAAACAAAGAAATGGTAAAGAAAGCATTACACAGCTTAAAGCCTGGTCTAGTATCAGATGAATAATAAATACATTAGTGTTGGCTGAGCAATAGCAAAATACATTTCTACATTCCAGGAGATAATGAGCTCACTCAAGGAGCCTTGTGTATGAAAAGAGATTTCTGAAGAAACACATCACAGTATAATTGAAAATTTGTTATTGCTAATCCTAAGGCTTTGAATTTACATCCCTCACTTTTCTTTTTCCTTTGACTTGTCTCAGCATACCCTGTGTTGCAGTAAATACATATAAATGAGCCAAATATGAGTGAAAGAGGGACATACAGAAAACACAGTGCCTGAAGAGAGGTGCTAGACTCTACTAGAACAATCACCCAGTTGCTCTCATACAATAGAATATGTCCACGAGTGGCAAGATATTTTAGTAACAATTATTCCTTTTTAGGCTTTTTTTTTTTTTTAATGCTAAACCCTGGCCAGCATATTTTAAACCTTATGGATGCCAAGTGACAAAATGTCTTCAGTATTTTAGCACACACTCTTAGTAATCATAACAACATTTTTGTATTATTATAGGCAGTATTGGCAGTGTGTTCAATTGTGCATGGAATAAATAGCTCACATTAGCAGTTTGCCTTAAAATTCATGTGATGGTAGCAGCCAGCTTAATTAAGCACATCTTTCTGGGAAATCAGTAATAACAGTAATGAATGAACCTGCTGCTGACCTGCAGCGACGAGAAGTCCTTCAGAACATTTCTGAGTTTGAAACTCAGTGTCACCCAAAGCTACCTACTCTGTAAGGCTGTGATTGGGAAAGGCAGCCAATACCAACAATACTCATCTTAGTTTGATAATTATCCCTTTCTTTCTTCCTGGCCTTGGTCAATTTATATCTCCCGTGATCTTCCATTGTTTTCCACTCATGGAATTTTCAGCACAGTGGTTCAACCAGGTGAGGGGCTGCTATGTGATTAGGTGCCTGAATTCTTCCAGAAAAAACATATTGAAGAGTAGTTTAGATATTTTGGCCAGTTAACCAGAAGCAAGAAGCAGCCATTCGGTTTCACAAAACTAAATGTCTATTCAGATCACAGCAACCCAAAACATGTGTGAGGGAAGGAGAAGCAACTACCTTCTGCAGGAGAATTGTCTCTGATTTTAGAAAAAAATCCTTTTCAAATAAAAAGAAAAACAAAGAACCTTTTCACTGGAAAATTCCCAACTAGCTCTAACATTGACAGATTGTGACTTCTGAGAAAAAGCCAAAAACAAACACAAAGACACAGAGCCTGGAAAACTTGCCTTGCAAGGAGAAAGAAAAAAGAAAAAGCTGAGGGCAAACATTTGACAAAGATGGAAAGACAAATAGATATTTAAACATATTTGAACTGCATAAACATCAAGCACAGAGAGAGATTTGGGAGTTAGACGCATGCTGTCATAGAACAGATTAAGGAGACTTGTAGTCATGGGGCAGCCTAACAAGACAGGAAGTCAGAGACACAGAGTACATTTTTATGGGTAATATCTATTTTGCTAATAGCAGTAGAAACACTGAAAAGGTGTAAAGTACACTGCCCTATTGTTTGGGACTTGGAGAGGGAAGCAGAAAACAAATTAAACAAATGGAAAAGGTAAAGAATATAGGTGATAGGAAATACAGGAAAAGTACAGAATATCATATATCCACAGTGCTAAGGAAATGTGAACAACCTAACAAGAGAATTTTCTGATTTTTCATTTCTATATCTGTCCAGAGACCAGAGTATAAAGAACCTGAATACCATGCATGAGACACCATAGACACAGAGGAGACATTGCTGACAGGCTGTCATCACTGGTGACAATTATTTAAATAAAAACTATAAAGTTCTAGGAAAAGGCATGGGCAATAGCTAAAACCAGAAACAGTAAGCAAGAAAAGTGATGTGGGAGAAACCATGAACAGTCTCCTTCAGCAGTTTGAACTCTGCCAAAGGGCTCAGTCAGGAACAAAATGTACAGCAAGTTAGTTGTAAAAAGAAGACACATTAAAGAAAACCTTTCCTTTTTCTTCTTTTTCTTCTCATTAATTAGTAACAGTGATATTACCTAAGCCAAACAAAGGACAAATGAAGAGACTAGAAATAGTACCTTGCACTCTGAAATGATGACCAGTTGTGTAACACTCCTATTTCTAAGGGAAAAAAGAATTTTACATTTAATAATATTAAGTATATAACTAAGAATCACAACCATCAGAATTAAGATTTTTTAAATCATCACGGTGTCAAAAGTTTAACAAAGCTGGCTATGCAAAGCTTAAGTGGACAAAATCTAGAAATCACAAATAATAATGAACCATAAACTGCAGGACTGACACCAGTATGTGCTTTTGCCCCAGATGGCTGTCAGCCAAATTTTGAGTGAATTAAGATAAAGTCACTGGCTCAAGAAAAGCCTTTAAAATGCACATAAAACCATAAAGGACAGCAAAGAATCAGTCTCGAAATCAGGAGCGAGAAGTTAAAAAATTTTCAGTAGTCCAGAGACAACGTTTCTAGGACTTTCTTCAAAATATTTGGAGCCTATACCCCTGTAAGCAAACAAGGAGTCCAACAATAGGTAAGGGAGTCAATGGAGCAAAAGATAGTGAGGTTCAGTTGAGTCCTCTACAGAGCTGCTGAGGTGCATTGGGTGTTTGCTGCTGATCTGACAGGGTAGCAAAGCTCCCCCAGAACTGTGTTGTGGAGATAAAACAGAAGAATAAATATTTCCATGCACTTATCATGTGTGGCTTTGCTTCAGATTAAGTCTTTGAGTGTTACTGTTATAGGGCCAGACCACAATACTCACACAATCTATACATAATCTGGCTGGGCAGAGTTCAGAAAAAAAGATCTGGATTTAATTTCTTTCCGTCTTGAGAGAGCTTGAGAAGTTTAAAAAGCAAAATAAAACCAAGTAAACCCTCTTCACCTCCATATTCATCCCAAGGAGGTGTGGAAAGTAGAGGATTCTTGAGGAATTACACTGATAATCTCCCCTGCTCTCTTTCAGGGGTCCTTATCCAAACCCTGGGGCCAGGAGCACAAACAGTGCCTTGTTCTAAGCAGCAGTGGCTGAATTCTCCTGCCATGTGGTGACACTGGTTCAGGGGAAAAGAAAAGGGGAGGGGGAAGGGGAGAAGCCCTGCCGTTTCCATCAGTCAGACAGACAGCGAATTGAGGAAGGAGCAGAAGTTGTTTAGGACTGTCTAGCAAGTGACAACTGCTTGATTGGCAGAGAGCCACGAAGAGCATGCTGTGCCTTTAAAATAGGTGTCTATCTTCAGCCTGGAATATATTCAAATCAGGTTGCATAAAAAGCTGCTCCAGCTACTTACAAGCTACTTAGAGTAATTAAAAACAGAGAGCTGCCTTTGTCTCCCAGAACCTGCACAGAATAAAAAGCAAGCGGAGCAACACAAAACAAACAAAAAAAAAGCAATTCCCAAGGTCAGTTCTAAGCTATTATCATCCTTTTCTGCACATGAAATTTATGTTTACATTCACAGGGCAGCACAAAGTCACTTCTCTGCAGCTCTTGATGACATACACTGCAGGAGGTGAGGGTCCTACCAAGTATAGGAGGACTTAAGTCTGTGTAATTTGAATTGTAAAATATGGGCAGGGACAGATTAGTCAAGCTCCTAGTAGGAATGGTTAGGGGTGGGCAGGGAAGCTATTATGCTCCAGCCTCCTGCTCCTCTTGCTTTTTCCCTCAGATTTGTCTATATTGGCCAAAAATGTCATACACCCAGAGACCGGTTTCTGAGTGCCCCTGGGGCACTTCAGCAGTGTGAGGCCCAAAAATAAGAGGAACTGATTTCAGAAACTTGATTCCACCTGACATACACAATCCTACTACAGTTTTCACTGGGAATGTCTGAATGTACTCAAGGTGTAGAGGTTGCTCAGTCTTCCCCAGTGCTCTTCAAAGGTATGCACTTGTGGAACAGCATAAATTAATTTAATGAAGGGTTTTCTGTCCCAGTCTGGTCCACTTACAAACATACACCTCATTTGTGTGTCAGGGGGCAAAAGAGCAGCATTCCTCCCACAGAGGAAGCCCCCACACTCAGATCTCCAAAACAGTGGAGCTCTCAGCCAGGTACCATTGCTGTGCTTTAATTCCAGACCACACAAAAAGGAATGGGAAAGACGCTAAATGTATAGTTGGGTAATGAGCTATTAACTTTCTCACAATTTGGAAACATGGAAAGAATGACAGTACACTATTCAAACAAAATATTTATATATGCAATACACAATATATCAATACTATATATACATATATCATATATATATACATATATATCAGTAGAATAGATTGAGCAATGCTAGTATGATTATCAGCTTCTTCAGCTAAGTTAACACACTAGGACTTTTCATTTTCAGTGAACACTTACACAGAAAGTGCTACAGTAAGTGAACCTTGCATGTTCAACATAAGAGAATTGTATGATATTTATTAAGGGATTTCTTCAGGGTACTCAGTGTTCAGGGATTACCAAGCCCAGCAGACCAATTGAGGCAAGGCTGCCACAGCTACATGACCCCAGGTCCACCCAGCAGCCAGGCTGAGCACGTATTCCCAACAGGTGCACAGGGAAATACCTGTATATGATATACACACACAGAGCCAACCACACAAACCATCACAGACATGCTCAGCACTCACACAAACACACACAGCCCCTTCCCTGTTCCCCTCTGGACAGCCAGGCTATTCCCATATCCCTCCTTTTCAATCCCTTCCTTTCTCTGCCTTTGGTGACTCCCCTAAAAATCCCATAATAACTTTCATGTAATCCCAAAGGGCTCTTCCCTGCATTCCAGTGAGTCTTGTCCACATACTCGTCTTTGCCATGGGGCTGAAGGCTCCCCGAGGACAGTTCTAGGAGCAGCTGGGACAGTGTTATTCAGGTTTTCCCTGCCTGCCCTAGTGTGTCTGTGCTCCTCTGTGTGGCTGCAGACAACACTTTAATCACACAAACTCCCACTCCCACCGAAACATCTTTTTTCATCAATCTACACAAAACAATTACTATGAACCCAAACCACCTCTGATTTCTTCCTGGAAACACTAATAAATACCTTTAATAAATACAATTAAATCAAGAAAGACAAATTATTTATCATTTTTCAATTTCATTAATAAATAGCAGAGAGTTAACCTAATAGTCAGGAAATACGGCTATCCATTATTTGCAACTTCAGCTAAAATTCCTCTTAGTAAAAGAGTCTGGACTGGAAAATGGGCTCAATCAAAATAGAAACCTTTTTGTACTTAAGATGTAAAAGTTCTCTCTCTCTTTCCCTCTTCTCTCCCCTGGTGTTTCTCACTCCTCGGTTTGTCTGGGGGGAACTTCAATTTATTGACTTTTTAAGCTTTCTTACAGTGTATTAGAAGAATGACTCTACTTCCAATGTTTTATTTCTGAGAGTAAATTATTCTATAAAATTTCAGTTAATTTCATAAAATAATAATATCTTATTCCAGCGGAGTAAAATACAGTAGTTTTCTCTACTGAAAACTTTATGGGAAGCTTGGGGATATTTTATGAAATATTATTCCCCTAGTATATCACATAATTTTAAAATGTTCTTATTTTACCTGAAGTGTTTGCAAACACATAGATAATTTCCAAGTGGCTCTATTTGTTTGTAACATATGCAAGTATGATCAAAGTAATATACAAATTTCAAGGTCATTTTTTTCAGAGTAATTTTTAGAGGATGACGAAAATTTCAGAAGACATAGCAATTTTAAATTTGATTAGAATAAATACTCTCTCAAATGCACAACACTTTACAAACATTCTATTAGGTTGTTCATTGTTTATCCACAAATGGCTTAATTTATTTTGAATGGCTTTTTAAATAGTTATAACTTGTCAATAGTCAGGAAAATTACCTTTATTCAATGATAAAGGCTATTCATTTTATTAAATATGTTTTCAGTGCATGTCTAAGCCATTTATAGAAAAAGGAAAATTTTTATAATGTATTATACTGTCTATCTTTGGAGTAATCTGTGGTGCTTGATAATGTAATTGTCATGTCCTCTAAATGTATTGTAAATACATTGTAAGACATTTAAGTTACTGCAAAATACTGACAGCATGGTTTTAAACATGTCATTGACTTCCCGCAGCTTTTATACAAAAATCCATGAGGTTTGTTACCACCATGGAAATAGGAGCAAAACCCTTACAATGTCTCAAGCTATATATGGGAAGGAAACAAAGACTAGGAAAGGCCGGGCAGGCTAAACAGCAAATTATCTAATCTGAAATATTCAGATGATCATGATTGCTGAAAAGGAACAGTTTATTTTCTATGTTTATTCAGATCAGATGTCTGAGAAGGGTTGTGCTGCAAGGTGTACACACCATGAGGTTCTACAAACCTCCTTTCACTCACACAGTGAGGAACGCTGCACACATCACTGCAAGGATAACGAGAAATAATTCAGAGCTTCTGGAGAAATTAAAAAACACACCCTGGAAAATGATCAGCAAGTTTTGTAGAAGAGAAACAATCCAAAATATAAAATCACAGAGCAGAAGCGTGGAAAAGAGCATGAATTTACAATAGCCCAAACTCAGAGGAGGGGCCAGCACAGTTTAGATCTTCAGATAGAGGACATCACATCACGATCTTGATGAAGATCAATCTGCTGCAATATGCTGAGTGTGAAGCCATTCTCTAACAGAAATGTATCAACTGACATATTGGAAAGAATTCTGATAAAGGCAAGAAAAATATGCAAGTAATTTTATCCGCCAATCCAAACTCATCTGCTCTCTCTAGCCTGATGACCTATAGACATCTCTCTCTGCTCCAGACTTGTCTCCTTCTTTACAGGATAAAATATGTGGCTGTCTCTCTGACATCTCCTCATGGGTGTTTAACTGTCAGCTGAAGTTCAGGGTGGTTAAAACAGAGTTGTGATTCCCCCTCCCCAGCTTGGTTTCTCAATCTGTGTAGACAATGCCATTATTCTGCCTGTCACTCAGGCTCACAGCACGGACATCATCTTTGGAGAGCAGTCTGAGCTGGCAGCTTCCATCATTTCAAGCCAGCCTAAGCATGAGCAGCCACAAAATGCATAACTCAATTTTCCTGGGTGAAGTTTGAGCCGGATCAGCCCCCTAACCCTGCTGGCAGCATGGCTCCACAGAAACTAACGGAATTGGGAGAAACAAGCAATATGGGGCCCCTTTTGAAAACAGCCTGATCTGCCCCACAGCGATTATTGTAATCTGAATCCCAGTGCTAACATCCAGATTTTTTTTTTCTCACATGTAGCTGCAGAGGTGAAGCTCCTCACACTACATCCAGCTCCTGCACTCTCCTTGAGAAATGAGATTTTGAACACTGTAATCAGGCACAACTGAGCTCTTTCCAGAATGCTACTGGAGACACTGTGCTCTAAAGCTGCTTTTGATCACCTCTGTCCATCCTTTGCTTCATGAGCTTCCTTCCTCTGTCATACCTAACATGGATTGCTTATTTTCAATGTCAGGTGGTCCTAACTTCACATCTGTCCTGCCAATCATGTCAGTCCCTGCTCAAACATCCACTCTTTAGCTGGCTTAAACTTAACTCTTGGCATAATAATCAAAACAAGACACTCCAGTTGCTTTTAACTGGAGTTTAGTCCCCGGTCTCTGAATTATCCCATTATTCTCCACCTGAAAGTATTGATGGAAATTGTACCCCGTAGTGCCTCCCGCTCCCTGCTTTGTTCCTCTGAAGCTTCAGCAGATCAAATGACTTCAGCCTCAGCCCTTGTCTGCTGCAAGGAGTCCATCTGCTTGCAGACATTCCTCTCCTATCCACCCAAGACCCACACACATACTCACACACACACACACACGTAGACTGTAGGCAAAACTATGTGCCACTCAGTCAGTCCAGCTGAAACTGTTCCTCAAGGAGACATAGACTTGTCTTTTCTAGAAGCTTGCTGTTTCGAAGTTCTCTTTGTGTATTTATCTACAGCCAGTCTTTTCAGCACGTAAATGCATAGCACCTAGACTTGTCAGTAACTTACAGCTGAGAGAAGCATCTCGTGGTTAGCACAATAATACCACCAGCTGTCACACCTCTAATGAGGACTAAAGGAAAAGTTTTGGACCCGGAATTTTGGTGCTAAGCATCAGACTCAGTAAGTGAAAGCCACAGCTAGTTTTCCTTGCATTCCCATTGCCAGTCATACCAGAGGTCTGTTGCCTTGAAGAATGGAAGGGAACAAGGTCTTCATTTTCAGGATCCCTGAGAGTTATAAGAACTGCAAGAGCAACATGGTTGGTGGGAAAGACATCAGCTGTTTCAAAAATAAATATAAGAGATACAATATGAGTACTGAATAGAAAACACTTTATCAGGTGCATGGTCATTAGCTGCTCCACTACAAGCATAGGAAATATACGTTCTCTCTGTTAGTGTACGAAATCCACTTTCAAAGTGATCTCTTTCCTGCTATAGCAACTATACGTGATAAAACGTCCAAGAATAATCACAAAGAGAGGAAAAGATTTTGAGATTGGTACAACAACAAAGAAAAAAAAATAAGAGAAAGGAAGCAAAAATCATGCGGGATTAGTTAGGAAAAAAATATGCATTAACAATACAATGTATCAGCCTGCAAAATAGTCTCTAGAGGGTATAGATGGAAATATCATCATTCAAGGTATTTACATAGACAGTACAAAGCACACCAGAACATACAGTATAGCAAGTGTAAATTTGCCTTGACATAGGAATGAATCACATGCCCTTATTATAGGCTGACCAGTGATGCAACATTAAAATTTGGAGTAAAAAGCCAACCTTGTTTTCTAGACTTAGTCTAGACCTAAGAGTCCTTCCCCTTTTTAATTTCTGTGATTTTCACCTCTTTTAAATTTGTTGGTGTAGCAAGAGTATTTGAAACAGAGTGAAACAAAGCTGACGGAAGATGGATCTAAAAGAAGAGAAACAAAAGAACGATTCCCCTGTGTCACAGGTTCAAATGACAACATGCCCTATCAGGAATCCTCACTGAGTTCTCCTGTGGAACACATGGCCCAGCAATGTGTTTCACATTCAATTAACACACACAGCTGTGACACTGAGGGTTAATCTCATCCACCTGTCCCAGATGCTCTACACTTCACCAGGAGTTTAAACCAGCCAGCTCAACTACAGAACACCTCACCTTGCACACGAGTGACTTCCAGCAACACAAAGTTTTTCTTTCAGCCTTTACTGCAAGAGACATAACCAAGGGAAAAAAAACAGTGACCAGAGTAAACACCTTGGTTATACTACATCCCTCTCCAGGACATCAACCTCCTGGGGATCAGAAGTACCTGTATAAATAAATAAATAATAGTGTAAATGAGAGCTCAAAGATTACTGCAAAGTGGCCAGGGACCAACAAGGTTCCCAGCTGGTCCTGGGATTAGAAAGGCATAAAAGCAATTTAAAGCTGACTTTTCTTCCCTCCACAGCAACACACAGCTGAGCACAGCTCCAGAGAGTTTGGAAAGTAAGCCTTATCCTTCCAGCTTTGATATATTAATTCAAATTTCAGGTTTTAGCAGACAACTTGGATTTATTTTTATATATTTATTTAATATATGATTTTTGTTTAAGAAATACTTGATTATGAAAAAGTAATTATACCCACCAAACTGTATAAAATCAATTAAAGTAAAGCGAACTGAAAATTAGCCTGAATGTTCTTCTCTCATAGTGGTTAGCAGAGATACTTGGCAAGCTCATGGTGGGCAGGAAAAGGAAGAATAGAGCATCACCTTGCAAATAGTGAAGGGACTTTAATACTTCTACTCGTAAAAATCAGTAAATTCACTATATAGTCCTGACTGATCACTAGGTTTTCCAAATGAAATTGAAAAATTCATACAAATTTCAGAGCAAAATCAAAACCAAGGATAAAACTGAGCAAGGTTATTTTAAACACTGGACGAAGGAATATGTTCCTGTTTGATGTTGTAAATAAGCAGCTCTAAAGGTTCACCTTTTTCTGACAACAACCTTTAAAGTTCTCATAATTTTAGGATGGCAATCACCTGTGAAAGCAACGGGGAGAGAAATATTTGGTTAGGTGCCATCTATTTCTCAGACCTTTGATTTCTACGTAATACAAGAAAGAAATACTGCAGGAACACCCCTTGATGTCAGGTGACGGAGTATCCTGGCACAGG
The DNA here is from genome assembly GCA_013397975.1 of Machaerirhynchus nigripectus. Lineage (NCBI taxonomy): Eukaryota > Metazoa > Chordata > Aves > Passeriformes > Dicruridae > Machaerirhynchus > Machaerirhynchus nigripectus. The sequence goes on along the minus strand of VZRQ01003548.1, from coordinate 148,485 downwards.
TGTGTGGAGAAAACCAGGGTTTTTCTCCAAGGCCGTATGTAGAGTCAGTGTTAGGGTGATGCAGCTCTTAGTCATCATTACCTCTCACCTGCCACTTTAAAATACATTTTGTGAAGCTATTCTTGGGTTGGACATTTATACCTTAGCACATGAGGACCTGTAATTAACTCCTGCTTACCAATAGCTGGCTCCTCACAGACACATCCGAGAAGCTCTGTGGGAGCTGGCCCTGTTCCTGCCTGGCCAGAACCAAGGACCTGGACCCACAATCCTTGGCTGCACCCACCCTGTCTCATCACAGAGACACTGCAGTTGCCCTGCACTAAATCGCCAAGGAAGCCCAGTGGCAGCAAAATGATCAATGCTCCCCCTCTCAGATCCCTGCTGCCCCAGCAAAGCAGTAGACACACACATGGCCACTAGCCATTGACATGATGTAAATATTAGATCAGAGGCCCCATTTTACAAGTGACAAATATTAATCTGATTTGCAGCAATACAAAATCACTAATTAATGAGTAGCACAGCACACACCAGTGCCTGCAGTCTATATAGACATGGAATTTTTGGCAGTTAGAGTCATATCCTTCATCATGGAGAACCAGATTTTTTTTTTCAACTCAGACAAGGAAATGATTCAATATCAAATATTTTTAAAAAGGTTCTGTGTCAAACTTTTACAAAACAAGTATTTGAAGTCCAGTTGGTGGAGTTTTCTTTCTGCTTCTTTCTTTCTTTTTTTCTGCTGCCTTACTTTATTTTTGCAAGTGGTTTTTCCATATAAACAGAAATCTTCCTGAAAATTGGACTAGCAATCTTCAAAACCCAAATCCTTTCAAGGATAAATGGCCTATTTCATCTTAGTTTAAATTAATTACTGTACATACATATGTGAACCAAATTGCTTCAGAAAGGGAAGGAGAGGAAGTCTGCACTAGATCATGCCAGATTAATTTCAGTGCAACTCCTTAAATTTTAATAGGAATAATTTACACCACCATCACTAGGAGCAAAATATGCCACAATGTCTGGCAGTTAATGGAAACTCAGTAATTCTGGCAGATGCAGTGCCCAGTTTTCAGCTTTCTTTGTATGATCTTGCAGTTTTTTCCAAGTGATTAAAGCAAGTACAGAGAGAATCCATCAATTTTCACCTCACTCTGATTGCTCTTAGGGATTATTTCTTACTTTGAATGAAGTCCTTCCAAAGTCTCTTAAAGAAATATGGGGATTATAAGAGGTAATTTATTTTCAAGATTTTTTCTTTCTTCAATTAGATGTTGTGAGCTAGTTTGCAGTCTGGTCGCTCAGAAGAAAGTTAACACTATCTATACACACAAGTCACTTCTTGAAAAGAGGTCATCTGGATTTGCTGCTCATTTTTTCAATGAAAATAATTATTTATGTTAATAAAACCTGATGGCTTGTTCTGGAATGGAAGGTGTATTATCCAATATGATATGAACATATAAACATGGTTAGTTTAATGCCACTGAAAATGTAACTTCAAGATAAAAACACAGAGAAGAAAAAACAAACAAACAAACAAAAAGGCTTTTAATAAAATGCTAATCAAGCCTTCCATCAGCAGTGTGCTAACTGGTTAAACTGTAAACCAACGAAGTTGGCAAGCAATAGGAAGCAATACTTGAAGGAATAGGAGCAAGTTAGGAAGAAACTAAGAGTCTCCAAGTAAGACGACAGGAAAACTTCTACAGGGGTTCAGGAATTCTTGTCAAGCAAGAGCATTTTTGGAGAAAATCTCACAGCTCACCTTGAGATGTGACTTAAACTGCTAAATGAGAATGTGATTTGGCTAAAGATATTAAAATGCCTTTTCTTTCCAACTTCCCCTTTGAAGGAATTATGTTTAATAGAATTAAGGAAAAATCAAACCCAAGAAAAAACAAAAAAAACAAAGCCCAACGAAAAATGTCACTAAACCAAAACAAAACTTCACAACTCATGAAAATCATGAAGAACAGGTTATAAAGGAACCGGAAACCTTTAAAACAGAGAAATCTTATGCAGAGAGTCACAAAGACTATTTATGTTTTCCTCAGTCACAGCATACATTTTATTATTGTTGTTCCCAGCACATTGAAAGCATTCAGCTTTGGGAGTTCAATATATTAGAACATTTGCCTGGCAGAGAACAGGCAGAGAGTAAAAACAGGGTCTGGGAAACATAAAACAAAAAAATAAAACCCCACCTAGAACTGTTGTATTAGATGCATTTACTTAGCTGATTTACAGGAAGATGCAGGGAGGAGGGAGAGCAGTTACACCAAGCCTGGGACTGACCACAATTAATGAGTTGTGACCAAGACAGACATGAGCAGTTTCACAGCAAACAGATTTCCATTGTTCATGAGAAGTTAGAAAACTCTGCTGCTTAGAAAAATACCAGCTGTATCCAAGAAACTGTCAGCTGCTGTTATCAATATTGTTTCTCAAGTCTTGACCCATTGCCCAGAAGTCCACTGGGTGACCTTGATCTCAATGGCTTGTGGTGGTAAAGCAATAGCTATAAATAATGCATTAAAAGTGTCCTTCCATGTCAGCAGGCTCACATTTGTCAGGCATTTCCATACTATTCTGGGCCGCTTTTATGGTGTTCTCTTAATGTGCTGTGCATTTTTCTTCAACTGCTTTAACATGGATTTATCCCTTCCTTAAATACAAATATATTAATATAGACTTGTCTCTTCATCAAATGTGGTCTGAAAAACAACAGTTGGTGAGTAGAATGGGGGAAGAAAAAACAGTTTAGGGATATCACATAAAATGTTGGCATCTTTACTACTTTTTTAAATGGTGTTTATTGTGAGGGACCAACTTGCATGCTAATGGTGTTTTTCATGTAATTTGATGATTCCAAGTGTTTTAGAAAGCAGACAGTTACATTCATGGGAATACAGAATATCATTATAGGCAATTAGGCATAAGCAGGGATATGACTTATTTTATAAACTTAATAACCTCTTTATCTGATCTCTTTATCATCAGATCATCAAGAAGAGGCACAGAAGGTACCACAAGTGGCCAGCCTCTGCCCCAACACAGGATTACCAGCCCCTTAACCCAGCTTTCTTGTTCACTCAAACCCCCCAGCAACAGACACTCCACACTCCTTCTTGACACTCTTCCTCACTGTTAGACGGTTTCCCCAAAAACTAACAGAAATCAAACTCCTCAACTTTTTGAAGTCTTCTTACTTGGAACTGATTTTCTTTAACAATCCTGTCCTAATTGTTTCTTTTCTCCTTAACATTCTCTGCAAGACTTCCTTGTCAGAATCAAATTTGGTAGAGTTCCCCATTAATTCCTTTGTTCTCCATCCACACCAAGAAAGTGTATCGCAACACAGTCTGATAAAATTTTGAACAGTCCCTACTGTTCCATTGCAGGGAGTCCTTGACAGGTAAAGATCTCTCTTAAAAGTCAGATGTTGAAAAAATTTGCTAGATTAAATCTGCATCCATCTGATCCTTCTGCTGTGATAGAAATTCCCCTGTTTTATTACAGATTTATGGTAGACAGCTACTCATTAAAAAATCAATTTTCTTTTCTTTTTTTTTATGACCTTGAGGCTATCAAGAGGACTATTTCCTCACCTCTTAGACCATTTTGGTACAGGCATCCTTCTATTCACATCTCATTTCCCTCTTTACTGCCATTCAGTCCTCCCTAAACAAACTCTGACTTTCTATTTTAATGTTCGGTTTTGTTTGTCTTTACATAACTAGGATTGGGTATTGGGACTTTGGGATCCCGTTTTTTCTCAAACTGCCTATGGCTTCCAGTGAGCTTGTGATGCCACCTCCACCTCTGAGCCCCACTTCCATGCCCTCCTCTTCACGAGATTAGGTGTCAGACAACATCCTCCATGGGGCTAAGGGACACAGAGAAGGAGGAACATCTTTAAATTAAAGTTGCATCTCCAGCAAGCTCTCAAAGCTGAGCAGCACGATTCTAGGGGAATTTGGCTTTTAGCGTTGAAAGTTGTGTCATATTTGAGAGAGCACATTTGAAGCAGAGGCATCCCCAAGAAGAGGCAGCTTTGGAGACCATCAGTGCATTGGTGTCCTGCAGCTGAGAGAGGTCCTGAAGGAGTGCTTGGAGGCAGCAAGAACAGAAGATTCATGAGGCACTTGATGAGTCTTCATCTTCCTGCTATTAAGTGTTCATTTATAGCTGAATTTCCAAACTTATTATCAGGAACTTACTTCTTTGATGCACTTGCTGAACATTTTTTTTGTTTACACAAACAAACATACAAACATCCCCAACCAACCAACCAATCAAAATAAAACCCAGTCAAAAACTATTTCAGGTTTTGAGCAGGATTTCAAGTAACACTATGAGCATAAGACACCTTTCTTTCCCAGAAATGCCAAAGAAAAAGTCTTAATAATGCACAGCTACAGAAGAATCCTTCTGGTGCCTAGAAACCAAGACAAATTTGGAGTGTCTTAGCAGCTGGGATGTGTTTCCCACCAACCTGCTAAAGTCTTTTGAAGCATAAAATCATCAAGGGCCACAACATGCAAAGAGCCATTCCAGTGAGACACTAACCAGTGCCTTCAGGCAAAGGACAAGTGACAGAGACACAGCCCAGGACTGTAGGAATCCCCATGCTGCCATAATCTATAAACAAGAAGTTTTGGGAAAGTTTCCAGGATTCCTTGCCATTTTCATATCAGCAGCACAAGTTGCCAGGAAAGACTTTTCTGCTTTTTCCAGTGCCTATCAACACACAACATGTGTCCCAGCTTCTTCACTGGGAAACTGAAAGTGAAATTGTGAGAGAAACCACAGAGTCTTATACACGATAGAGAGCTTTGTGTAAGCATGAGAAGAAACACTGTCTCAGCTGGTAAAATGCCATGTGGATTAATTAAGGGGCAGTAGACAACCCTTAAACTTCTCCAAACACTCACGACAATGCTGGATAACCAGTTCTAGGTAGGGAAGATGATGGCCCCAAGATTAAGTGATCTGTACTTTTTTCAGATTTGTGGACATTTTAGCAAGTGTTTAACCACCTTTAACCATACTCTATAAGCAGGATCTTTTGATAAGTACAAATACATTAATTGAATTTTCTAGGCTCTGCTTCCTGTAAGAGAACAGAGGTCTTCATTGTAGGATACAAGTGCATCTGATGGTAGCAACCAGGACTTCAGGTAGACATTGATCATGAATTGATGATAAAAGGTGACATAATTAGCAGCATAGTTCTTAAGCTAATTGCTGTCTTGGATAGAGACATTCTACCTTGCATCATGAACAGCAATCCCAACCTGCTGTCACACCTATCAGAAACAGGAATTTTTCCCAACCTAAAATTGGAAAGCATGTTTAAGGTATACTGTATTCAATTAGCAAAACAAACACTTGTTCAACCAAAGAATCACACAAAATCAATCTGATTGTCAGCAAATCTGAAAATATCTCAGATATTATAGACATTTTAGTCAAAGATAAATTTTAAGTCATAACCAGTATTACACTACTTTTAAACCATAACTTAACACAGATATTGAAAAAAACTTACAAAGTATGCTAATTTGGAATTGATCTTAAAAAATTATAATCGATGTTTCCAGCAACTTGAGCTTCTTCACCTCAGCTAGAATGTCATGCCATCCAAATGCAAGAACAGTTTTAGCTATAACACTACTGCTCTTTCACTGCTGATTATGCTTTCAGTAGACACAGAGTCCATGGACAGTGTATGTAAAGTACATTTAAGTTTCTAACACATGATGAACAAGCATGAATGCAGTTCTTTAGTTCTGAACTTTAAACAAGCCAATTTAAACACCAGTGAGTATCATGCACCTTGTCTTCTGAGGACATAAGTTATGTTCAGCTAAACAGTCTGACAGAGGCCTTGGAGATGAGTGGTGTGTGCCAGACCCATACAATACCTTTACAATATGAAAACGGGCTTTATGCTTCTCTATGCCTGCACCCAGCCAAATAAAAGTGCACTGTCACTACTGCAGCTACCAAATTAAATGAATTAGTCCCAGCCAAATATAAACCCACCGGCTTTGGGCCCTGAGGAGCACTGGGGAAACACAATTCCCTGATGCAGCTGATGGGTACTGCTGCCAAGCAGCAGGTCAGTATGGGCTGTGGCACTGAAGGCAGTGAGGGAGCCTGGCGCCTCAGCATACCATTCTGAGCTTCACCCAGACTAGGGATCCCTCCAAGCCTTAGTGTTCCAAAGTATCTTTATTCTAAAAAAGGCCAGCTGGGCTACAAACCTCCACAATTTCGTCATTTGTGTAGTGGTACTCTCCAGTCTATTGCCCTTTCCTTGCTTCTTTAAGGCTTCACACAAGCAGGGTTGGCAGATCTTGGATGGCTTAGTGATAAGTTACAGATAGGAAACAACCCTGATTCACTGGCCCAGAACTATACCTCCTTAGCTTCAAACAGCCTTCGCAACACATAGGTGACTACTGCGATCACCAAAAGTCTCTGTTTTCTAATTTCAGGTAAAGTTTTTTACAGAACTTGGTAGCTCTCACCCAAACTCATTAGACTTACAAGCACACGTGAGTGGAGGTCTACATGCAACCTTGAGAGCTGAAGCTGTCTAAAGTTACAATTTTTATTTATATTGAACTAGAGAGGCCAATAAACTCATTTAGAGGAATTATTTTTCTGTCTTTCCCTCCCACTATGCTCAACCTCCAGCCCTTGCACTGCCCCTGCCAAGCACACCCAAGAACATTTTTCTTTCAAGCCTCTATGTTTGCCCTGACACTTCCACTCCTGTGCTTGTCTGCTGCGGAAGGTTCAGGGCATCACACTCACCATATGCCACTGCCCACAGAGATGATGAGGACATGACCAGCAGCTAGCAGGAAAAGTGACATTCTCTTACACTGATGCGACGTTTAATCCTGGGCTCAATGAAATGTATGGCACGATATTTATTAACTAGCTGAGCCATCCTATAACCGCAGAAACTCGCTGCAGCTGTGACAGCCTGTGAACCGGTCCAGAAAACTGGCTGGGGGTTTCTGAGGAAGAAAATCACCACCAAATTTTAGCATCTTCCAAATAAGCTGTTTTCCTTTACCAGGTGTTGCTACTGCATGGTGTCACCAGCAGAGCAGGCAGTGAGGCCCATTCTTGGCCGACTGGTTCCTTCAGATTTGTGGGAGAGGAGAGATTCAGCTGTACCTGCCTGCTCTGCAGTGCAGTAGTATGTGACAAAGGACACTGGGGGACACCACTGGGGAGACAACCCCCACAAGGTGGCCCATCCCAGCTCTGATTCCCCTTTCCTGTGACTCCAGGGAAGTCAGTCCTAGATATAAGCTTCCTTATTATAAGAAAAGCCTAGATATAAACATACACACACACACACACACATATATATATATTTACGTTCACACATGGATACATATATATGTGTGTATATATATAGGCACGACAGAGAGATATGATGAAGCTGCACAGAATTCAGCATATCACAGCTTTTCCATTTGAGCTGTGTACAGCAGAAGGATTTTATTGGATTTTTCTTTTTCTTTTTTTTCTTTTTTTTTTTTCCTGTTACCTTGCTGCTGTAGATGGGAGCAGTTTGGGGGAGGGGAAGGATGCCCAGAGGCTACTTCATAAGGCTGGGGTGCTGCTGCCATCTAGTGAGGTGCGTCTGCCCAGGGACACGCACATACACACACGGCAAGGTGTGGGGACACCTTCGTGTTCGTGTGTTCCAGGTAACGCCAGGAGCATCGTGACACTCTGAAATCAAAGGGGCAGTTTGGAAGCTGAGCCGTAGGACAACATGGCATACAGCAAAAGTGCTTGTTTCCCATAGGGAAGCCTGCAGTACAGCCAGGTTACAGCCTGTGTGGGAGCAGTTTACGAGGACAGTTCAGTGAGGCTGTATCAGAATCTGCTAATGCCTGAACATTATCACTTCGGAGAAAATATATGGAGCCATCAGTCCAGGTTATACCAGGGATCAAGTTACGAACATGACAGTGATCGGAGCCTCGTGTATGAATCGTCATGGGAGACCCCAACCCTTGCGAGCACAGTCTGCTCTGACAAAGATAGCACTGAAATGCAGCTTCCCTTCACAGACCACTTCCATGGGAAAAAAAAAGGACCCTTTCCACACACAGAACAGTTCTGACCTATAGCTGGTTCCTACAGTTCAAGTTCACTCTGCAACAGTCAAGAATAAAAAGCAGACCAAGAGACAACAAAATGCAAAGTACACTAGCTACCACCTTCACTTGCAAAAAGCTTTGTGATTCATACGGCTTATCCCAGCACTGGAGGAACAGAGTATCCCAGGAGAGAGGCACCAGTCTAGGTGGGCTACATGTCGTATCACACAACGACATTGTTATCTTGCAAAGCCATCCCATCCATACCACCTCCTTGTAACCTGTCTCCTGGACTCAAGGACTCACTTCAGGGGTAGGTGGGAGAGTCCAGAAAAGAAGTCCAAATATACTCATGTGGGAAAGGGAAAAAATGAATGACATCACAATGTATGAAGTCAGAAAGGGGGTTAGTTTTGAAGCTCTTGAATTAAAGCTACAAAGGAAAGTAAAATGACTGGGCATTTGAAGTGCTTGTTTGAGAGCTCTGCTTCAACCCATGGCACATCAAATCTGTTCCTCCACAGGAAGTCCTAACACATGTTTATCTTATGATGCAGACATTTGGCATATTTTACTAAATTTATTGAAAGACCTAAAGACAATACAGTAAAATGTAGTTTGCTAAACTATCTGAGAACTGATGGAAAAAGAAAACACTTAAAGTGATTTCTTAATTACTATCCATGGCTCATTGTGCTGGTTTTGACTGTGAGAACATTAATTTTCTGCACAGCAGCTTGTATGGGGCTGGGTTTTGGATCTGCACTGGGAACAGTGTTGACAACACAGGGATGTTTTTGTTACTGCTGAGCAGCACTTACACAGAATCAACGCCTTTCCTGCTCTCCTACTGCCGCTCCAGCAAGGAGGCTGGGGGTGTGCAAGGAGCTAGGAAGGGACACAGGCAGGACAGCTGACCCTAAGTGACCAAGGGGACATCCCATACCATATGGCACCATTCCAGCATATAAAGTTGAGAGAAGAAGGAGGAAGTGAGGAAGTTTGGAGTGATGGTGTTTGTCTATCCAAGTCACAGTTCCATGTGATGGAGCCCTGCTTCCCTGAGGTTGACTGAACATCTGCCCACCCATGGGAAGCATTGAATTAAATCTTGTTTAGCTTTGTGTGTGTTCATGGCTTTTGCTTTACTTATAATGTGTCTTTATATCAACCCAGGAGTTTCCTCACTTTTACTCTTCCAATTCTCTGCCCCCTCCAACCATGTGGAGAGTGAGTGAGCAGCTGTGTGATTCTAGTTGCTGACTGGGGTTAAACCATGACACTCACTAACTTTGAGACTTAAAATCTTCTGGGACTTCTTCCAGTCTTCCAGGACTTTCTGTAACCTGGATCAGAGTGAAGCCATTCAGCAGCCTTCTGATCTTGCATTATGGGCTCCCCACTGATCAACTCAGCTGCTCGCAGGCCTGAGCCATGCAGAGACTGCTGTTTTAGAGAGGTGTATCTTTTGGTTTGCACTTGGATAATGGGTCTTCTAAGAAAATATTCTTTTTCTGTTTCATTCCTCTTTTCCCAAGCTCATCTAGATTCTGGGGGTAAGAGTGCTCTTACACTGCCAAAGAATATACTTTTTTTAAAAAAATATATGGAATTAGTCTTGTGCTCTGATCCTGGAAGAGCTTATGAAGATTTAGCCTCATGGCTTTAGCCTAGTACATATTAACTCGATGGCAAGATTATTCAGCTATGTGGCTCTTTGCAGGACTTGTCACTGCATTTTGTTGAGCATCTAGGGCAGTGTTGCTATGATAAAGTAGAAAAATATCTGTGAGTACAGGCTACCTTCTAGCCAAAGAAAATGTCTGAAAATCGTGACATTTTCACTGACGGCCATCAGATTTTTCCCCTGGAAAGATATAATAAAAATCCATAGTCTAACATCAAGCTTCCCCTAAATCAACCAATCAAGGAACAGTTTCTATTCTATCCAACATGAGTGAGAAATCACATTCCAATCTGAATAAGACACTGTAGAGGATAACACTTGAAGCAAACTATTTCAAAACCTTTATCAGACTAAAACAATATGCTGAGAACAGATGGCACTCACACACAGAATAAAACGACTCTAAAACCTGGACAGAGTTGTAATTTTTAAAAAAAAAAAAAACAA
>VZRQ01003548.1:119202-138193 GCA_013397975.1 Machaerirhynchus nigripectus | reverse complement strand
AAAAAAAAAAAAAAAAGAGGACTGCTTTCAGAGCAAAAATTTTAAGGCAGGTCTTCTGCCAGATCCCTGGAGTAGGTGACTCCAAATTAAAGATTAAATATAAACAAGACTTTGCCCTCAAAATAAATATGATGGTTGCATCACCCTCTACTATAATGGAACTTTTACCAGGAAAAGAATGAACTCATAGAGTGCTGGAGTGAGTGAAAGTGAGTGAAGAAGGAAAATTATTGGTAGAATCATGAGACTGTCAGACAGAAATGGCCTTTTTCCATCAAAGCTGTGAGGAATCAGGTCCAGTGAAGCAAAGAATCTGGTTTAGCCTCAGAGTGAAAACTAGATTACCATTTGACTTTCTAGAGACCTTCACAGCTCCTTCACTGGTTTTCTTCCCTTCTCTCCCTTTCCCACCAAGCCATACTCACACTGAACCATGAGCTATTCTGTGCACAGTTTAGCACCTACAAAAGAGCCACAACCAACACACATATCACACAGGAGAGGTAGGGGATGTAATTCACCACTACAAATAATTTATACCTGAAGTCTAAGTGCAAAGAGATTAACTCTGAGGCCTGTCAAGATACTGCTGCTGTTTGTTGCACCACAACAGCAGCATCAGTGTTAATCTTTGCCACAGGAGGCATGTATTGTATTTTATAACATTATGAGCAATCCTCACATGCTTTCTAAAGGGAGAAGAGACAAAAAAAAACCCAGAGGAAAATAGAAAGGTGGGACAGCAAAAAGAAACGCAGTGAAACAAACATGCAGCTGAGAGCCATCTTATCTTGCTGTATGTGTCCTCCCCTCTAGACACCCCTACGGAGCTATTTTAGTAAGGTTGGCTATTTATTATATTGTAAGCCCTGCTGCTTGATTTATTGGGCCTTGGTTGCCTCAAGGAGTGAGAAAATCTCTCTCCCTTCTCAGCTTAAAACAGAAGAAAGTTTTATTACCATCTCTGTGGTGCACCCTGATCCTTGCTTAGTGATGCTATTTCTGGAACAGACTGATTGAAAAGTGCTGCTGTCCCCCACATGGCTGCTGGTTTGACACTTTTTGACATTTCTAAAAACTCATGCTCTTCCTGCCAACTCCCTGTTGCTTTCTAAACCTTTTTAATCCTGAAGAATGCAAAATAATCTACTGAGAGAAAGAAGCTGGTTCTGGGAAGCAGAGCTGGAAATGTCAGAGTGGTAGAAATGATAAATTTACCTGCTAGGGAAAGAGAGCCAGCACAGGAGAGGGGCTGTTAGGAAACGTCGCTGACATTGTGGCCTGTTAATATCATCTACTGTAAAGAAACATGCAGTATATTATTAAGCAGAACTGTAAAATATCTTCTTAAAAAATAATGGTTCGGAGGTAAGCACAAAGCATGGTTAATCAAGTGGAATAAAGCAGTGGTCCCTGAGGGAGACTTAAACTGCTTAGACCTAAGTATAGCTAATGAAAGTTAGCAATTCAAGAGTTTCCAAAAAACTTTATTGTTATTGTTGTTATTATTGTTGTGTCACGCCTGATCTTTTGAATTGAAAGGTCAAAGAGCCTGTCGTGTGCTAACCTGATGGATTTATTTTCCACAGAGCACTCGATATATCCAGAGAACATCAGTGCCCCGAAAGACCCCTCTTCCCTCTTCTCACTTTCCCCCTGATCAATTGCTTTTCAGAAGGCCTCCTCATTCCAGAAAGCGACAAAGTTTCTATTCTAACTATAACGCCATAAAACAATAGACCCCTGGTTTTCAGCAGAGTCTCTTTTCATATTTCGTTACCTTGTTACATCCACAATGGTGCATTTAAAAAAAAAATTTCCTCTGTCATTTCTTTGTAGTCATAGCTCTGTACAGAAAAAGTTCTACCTTCAGTCAGGCAACCAGGCATCTAAAGACACTAGCATTTCCATCCAGGCTGCAGGCAGCAAAATGCAACCGTGGTTTACCCTCAAGCATGCAGGATTACTAGCAGGAAGCCCAGTTTGAAGAAAAATGAGCTGTGATACACAGTGGGGATAAGGGTTCTGAGCACTTCTAAGCCATACTTCCCAGGTGCCTGGTGATCTTAATTCATTACTCTAACATGTTGGAAGCAGACATGTTCCCTTCAAACTCAAATAATTCCCACTGACTGGCTGCTCAGCACTCTTCCAGCCCCAGCACGCCTATCCCCACCCCAGCACAGTTCCTCCTTGGCAGTGTTCAGAAAACCTTACATTCATCAGAATGTAACTGGGCTAATGTTAAGATCCCCTAAATACCACATAGTTTTCATTGCTGTTTCAAGATGCCAGAGGCACTTGACGGGTAAAAGCCTAGAAGTACAAGGATTCAGGAGAAATTGGGCTGTTCAATTCTGACTATAAGCAGAATATTTGGAGATCAGACAGTCTGACACTATTTTTTTATTCCTCTGGTATAGTAGAAGAATGGATTAGACATTGACATTTCAACACAATAATTGTCATAAATAACTTAGAAAATGCATCACCAAGAAAATAAAAGTTTCTTTTTAGTGAAAGATTCACCACTTCTCTAGCTTTAGGAACAATACACCAGCAAAAGAGCAGAACTCAGCCTTAGACTAGTTTCTTTGTTCCTACTAAAGGGCAAGACTGAGAAAAAATATAAAGACACCAACAACGACAATCTACACAGGGACTACTTTAGATGGCATCCTGGGCTAGCTTTAAAATGGGATTTATATGTATTTTCTTTGACATTTTGACAGCATATATTCCAGTAAAACATGGAGGTTCCCTGCTAGGAAGTATCTGCTTATGAGAAAAACTTCTAGAAGAAAGTGAATAAAAAAAAATTTTAAGGAACAGGAAACTAATTATTAGCTTGGCTCCATCTGTGTCCATCAAAATCCTGATTTTCACTCTTCTCTGTGACAGGTCACTTCTGATGCAAAATCTAGAAAACTGCCATTCATTTGTACTCCTGTACAAACTGAAATAAAGTCCAAAGACCTCATTTCAGTGGTCTACCATTTTACATACCCCGAAAAGAGACACTCCAGAAAGATACCCCAAATCTATCTGACTGCTCTGTATGGTGCAGAACTATATGCACAGTTGCCATCTGGCCTGGAAGGGCGTTTGACGCTGGAGCAGAAGCAGCAATGAAATGTGCTAGCAGTGCTGCTTACTGTAGCAAATAGTAGTAATTCAGCCCCATTAAGCTGAAACTTACTGGATTCATTTGAAAAGTGAAATTTGTAGTAGAAAACAGAACTCTGCATTCCCTGCCTGTTAGATTTAGAAATTCCATGAAGTTGCATGAGCCATCTCAGGTTAACTAAGGAGGAACAGCACAGAAAAGGAAGCAACTCAGGGGAAAAACAATTCAAGAACAAGAATGCATCCAAAGAACTTAGCATGACCCACAGGATTTGCAAAAGTCCCCCTTTTTCAAAGCATCCAACATAGATTTGACCTACTTATGCATTCAAACACTGGGATTTTGATGCTCTCTCCATCTCAAGATGTCTTTCAGCACTGCAGGGAATTTTACCCATGTACCAAATAACACAAGACCTGCTGAAAACTAGCTTAAACCCACAAGGGCTAAAAGCAGCATGGAGCGTTTCACTGCAGGCTCAGCAGTGAACTCAGGAACTAAACCTGGAAGTTTACAGCACAAGGTTCAGTTGTCAGCTCCACCACTGACACGTAATGACACCCCAGGGACCTTCTCCCTTCTCATCCATCCTTTCTGCTTTAGGAGCTTCAGAGGAAGATGATCTTCTCCCACGCCTAGCACAGTTCAGCTCTGATATCAAGGGACTGGTGTGCTACAAATAAAAATGGAGGTATGTACAATCACTCTTTAAGGCCATCTCCAAATCTCTTGAGATTAGGGTGGCTTCTCCTCCCTCAGACAGTATACTCCTAATCTGTATCCTATTGCTGTGAACCACACATTTACTTTGGGAAAAAGAAAATACACCTTCAGCAAATCTAGAAGTATCAGGCTGTCACCGGGAGGAAACAGGTGTGATACAGAATGTCATGAGACTGCTTTCTACAGCAGAGCTTACCAGAGGTGTCCCTGAGGGACAGGGGGAAGAAAACTCTCCCATAGGTAACCTTTTAAAAGGGCATCCTGGCAGTCAGCAGTCATTTGACTTTTGAAGGTCCCTGGGTCCCACAGCAAAAATCCCTCTGCTTATTCTTCCCAGAAAGAGAACTCAGAAATGTGAAAGAGTGCTTTAATTGTAAACAGTAAGGGTAAAACCCTGGTTTTAATAAGTCAGTGAAACTCTCCTCAGCTTCTCAACGGCATTTCTAAGTTGCAGTGTTGGTTTTAGTTTTTTAAATTTCTGATTTTTTTAAACTTTTCCTTCTGAAATGTAGGTTTGAAATTATCTATGAAGGTGGCTACAATTATATGTGAGCTATATAATATATACAGTTGTTTGTTATCATATACTAGTGAGTTATTCTCACTATTTTCCCTCCTCCTAAAGGATACAGGGGATGCGGTTTGGTGTCAAAACTTCCATTTCAATTTTCATGTTGTTGCCACGCTGGTCTCCTGGGCTCATTTTGGCTTTGAATTTAAAAAATTGAAATTCTTATCTCTCTGACCATACATCCTGTATGATTTGAGTCAGATTCCAGACTCCCTGGTACTTTTTTATGCTGCATATGTAGCAGAAACGCAGAACTGAGTTTGTCAGCTCATATATCCTCTTTTGTCCAGACTAATACACTGAAGTCACAGCTACCACAGCCCCTTTCCTGACTTTACATAGTGGCAGATTAGGGGGCCCAGAAAATCCATTTCACTCCACACCACTGTGACAACGAAAATTTTAGACTCATAGAGATAGTCTGCTGCAGCTCTGTGGTAAGATTTACAGCTCACAATGGTTAGGACATTGAATGTTCTTTACCTGTGAATTTTTTTAATTTATCCTTTACTCACTGAGCTTTACAAGTGCTTCCTTTCCTATTAGTTGTTATTAATTAGCCTTGAAGCAAGTTCTCCTTTAATTTCACCTTTATTTGCATTGTAATCACCCCTCATACAACAGCAGCCTCTTATTTTTTCATGCTTGGTACACTTATATTGGAAAATGGGTTTATCTACAGAGTTACACAGACTATCACAATTTATAACAGTGTGTTTAATTCTTTGGAACCAAACTGAGCACTAACTGCCTTGAGCTGTTTGGTGGGAAATTAGATTTGTGCTAAACTGCTTAATGCTCTGGGGAATGCAGAATAAACTAGATGTGGCAATTTTATGAGTTTCAGAACTTCAAAATTACTATATTTTTATCACTATCACTGAGCTTGGTTGTCATTATCTAAGATCTTTTTCTATATATCGTTGTCCCAAAATGGATTTAAAGAAACAAAATGGGGAGGAAAGCAGTGGGGGGAGGGGGGCATGCAAAAAATGTCTAATTTAAAACACTTTACACTAAAAATATGGAATGAAAGAAAGAAAAACAATTTGGGAGCAGTTTCATTTAAGTTTTACCTTTTAGATAAGACTACATGAGTAAATGTGATGTGCTTTCAGATTGTCAATCTAGAAGTAAAACTTGAAAACATGGAAACACACGTCTATCTTGCTCCTTTTCCAAACAGCAGCAGAAGGACAGATCTCAAATCCATTCTTTCATGACTCTACCCAGGTCACATCAGAGAAGGGGGTAAGAAACAAAGAAAAGATGATAAAATTATTTATGCTCAACCATTTAAATAGGCATTCCAGCTGACACCACACTAATTCTGAATAACAGCCACTGCTGTATGGACAAGAGTTCTTTATTTAAATTGCCAAGTGCTGTTAATGTAATATGATAATGCAACACAATTAGCTATTTCAGCAAGACCTGATATTACCAAATCTTTTATTGCATGATGAAGTGTCACCTCCATTATGAAATTTCATAAAATACATTTATTATGTCAAAAAATATATATTTGCAATAGAAGGACAATAGAAATTGTTAACAAGATGATGAAGCTTCTGGAGCAGTAATTATGTGGCTAAAAGGCTGTGATTGTCCCACAGTGCTTCTAAGGCAAGTCTCTGCAAGCAAGATCCATATTGTAATGTTTTGTGCTGAATTCACTGCCAATTCTGCATTGCTAAGGACAAGAAAATTGATAATTTTCTTGTCCTTAGCAATGCTGTGGAAAGATAAAATACACAATGGAGGAGTCTGGATTTGCAAACAAACTTAGCATGTCTGCTGGGTTATGAAAATATAGGAACCTTTTCTTGCACTGGAAGGAGAAGGGTTTGAAAATTTCTGTGTTGCTTTAGTGTGATGAACAGGCAAGTCAAGCTTGACCCATCTGTCCTGTTGCTGTTGCCAGAAATTTGCCTTCATAGAGTTAAAAAAAAAAATTACTTCCAAAAATGTGTTAAAATTTATTTGCCTTTTTTGGTTGAATTATCCAGGAACCTACTTGATTAAGTCTCTTTTTTAAAATGATAGACCAATGAGCAAAAAATCTCTTCAAGAACTTCACGGTGTTCTGATAGGACTTTCTACATTTTTAAGTCCTTGCCAATGAACAAGTTTTCAAATAACTGGAGCTTTTAATAGGATTACCTGTAATTGGGATCCGTGTCATAAAGCCTACTCTGATAGGGAACAAGGAAGAACTGAGAGAGAAAAACGAAAGTAAAAATAGGCTAGGGTATCAAATATACCATAGTTAAATGACTATATCTGGAGATCCATACAAACCTGAATATCTAAAAAACCACAAGGAAAAAACTTGTCCTACTATGATTTCAAAAAGTGTATGTACAGCATAAAAAACTGAGTCTGTAGAAATCTGGACTTCTACCTCAGTGCCTTTCTTGGAAAGAGGCTTGAAGAATGAGATGCTGTTCTCATACAGAGAGATAATTATGGAGACTGATATACTAAAGCTTTAATAAGGGCTATTGGCAAGTAATTAACTCCATTAGTATTTCTAGACTTACATCATTGGAACTTATTGTTAAATGATGCCCTTTCCTGTCAGATGCCTATCTATCAGGGCAGCAGTTTTCATAAAGCCAATTTTAAATTTTGGGCAAGGCAGGCAAAGTCTATTGAAAAGCAGAAACATTTAATGAAACCAAGAACAGTACCTGTACTGTGTATGCAGATTGAAATCTTCAACCCATCCAAGTTGTTGAGCAGTCAGAAGTTAAAAGAGATTAAATGGATTTCATTCTTCAGTGTATAACAAGTAATTTCTTCCCTGCAACCAGTAAGTCTGCAAAGTTTTCATTAACTTCTCTTTATGGCTGATAAGACCCAGAAGAGAACTTGTCCAGCTGCTGAGAAAAACTGTTGGGCTGTCTTTCTGGCGGTTTATTATTGTTACTTTTATTGCTGTTTTTGTTGTAGTAGTTATTATTTTAAAAATATGATTACTGTTAACAAGTTTATTACTACACATCACAAGACTTGGATAAAATTAAATAATCATATTACTAAAGCATGATTAAGAAGAGGCACAATCCCTAAAAACAAAATCGTAATTAAAATCCATGTTTTATCAATACAGCCTGAACTTCAGTGTTTGGAAGGGCAAGTGGGATGAACAGACATAGGTACAGCTGCAGATACCACCAATCAATATGAATCATTCCTGCTTGAATTTTTACACTCTTTGTATGGTTTTAACACTTTGGTGAACCTCTCTGTGACATCAGTAATACTGTTCATTAAGCAGCATACAATCCAGTTGAAGAGATCAGTGAAAATCAATTTCCTCTAACAGAAAAAAAAAATCCAAACCAATACAACTGCATCATTGTAAGTCTTCTTTTGGGCTATTTTAGTGTTATTCTGCAAGCCTGCAGAGTTGGACAGGAGGAAAAAGTCATCATTGGCAAGGACAGAAATAGTTTTTCATTTCGGAAATTTAATTATTTTAAATCTCTATGCATATTTATGTCTAAGTAGTTCTCAAACTAATGAACAGATGTATTGTACACAAAGTTTTCTACGTAGCTTTAACTCAGGCTTGATTTTACATATATCTTTAAAATAGATTTCGCTGTTTCTATGGTACTTCCTTAAATCCACCTTTCCAGATAAAATTTTGAATAAGAGGCCTTTGCCATGAGACTCGTCAAGGTGAAGCTGAATATGACCATTTTTGAGTCCTATGCTTCTCTGACCCCAGGTCAGTGTGATGAAACATGGCAGTTCCCTTCAAGAAGAACTAGAAAAAGCAACACTGGCCACCTCTCACAAGAATCTGATTCATGTATTTCTAGGATAGGGCCAATGTAACAAAAAAATTAGTGACTGAGATTTTAATAGAAACATCTTCATGTTTTTTAGTCTCTCAGAAGGAATTCTCCACTCCATGTAATTTTGTCTTGATACCATGGAACCAGCTGGATCCCTGTGTTTTCACACCATCTGTATGCGATCACTGAAACAGGCAAAGAAATCCCACAGCCTGAGTGCTGTGCACTTCTGGAGTCCTCCCCCAAGAACAAACTAATGCTTGAGCTAAAGAAATGGCTGAGACTGAAGATCACTCCAGATGGTGCAGTCCTGAAGGCAGCAAAAACACAACTGCAAGAATGTGAGATATACATAAATGTCAGTTGTGTATAAAAAAAAAAAATTCAGACACTGAATATATTTTCTTAATGGTGTTTACAAAGACATGCAGAGGGATTTGAGATACTGCTACATGCCACTGGATTTCAGTTGGAACGGAACCTCCAAGGCAGTATCTTTGTAGATAGTATCTTGTATCTTTATCTGTACAAGCAGCATATCCCTGCAGGAACAGATTTACAGACCAAAATCTCTGATGCTGAAGACGTGACATCCACACTGCATGAATTTCAGGGAAGGTTTTGGTCAATTTAACACCATTCTAGCCCTGTGTAGTGAAAGCTCAGCTTCTGGGTGAAGCTTGCGGGCAGGTTCAGTCTGCACCCTCTGGGGCTTCTCCCCAGTGCAAAGCCAACACAGCAAGGTGGGCAGCAGGGAGATTGGCTTCAAAAGCAGAGTGAGGACAAAGCCAGCAACTCCTAAAGTGGACACACTTAACTTGCTCTGGCACTGCTAAGCTGTTCCTACTTAATCACTCCTCTGTAGCTGCAGGAAGACAAAGGCCATTGTGAATTCATCCTTGAATCTGAGTCTAGTCTTAAATTTAAAGAAAAAGTGAAATTTTAGGTATCCTCTCAGACGGCATCCCAGGTAGTGCCAGAGTGTGCACATGGTCATTAAGTCATGGGCTGAGCCATGAAGAAAACTAGGATTTCATGAACTGTCCTGGAATCATTCCTGAAAGAAACTGTATACACACTTTAAATCATATATGTACCACTGCCACCAAAAATATTTCAGGAAATATTTTTAAAATAAAATTGCTATTTTCCTCATCAGTTACGCTCAATGGCTAATTTTGACTGTTCTACATGTCACAATCTCAAGCAAACAAAAACAATGGTCGAGGGCACAGCATGCAGAATATTTCATTTGGAGGAAATATGGGGATTTGGGCAATACTCAGGAAGAGCTTTTTTCCCCTTGTTTCTCCTCAACTATCATTTTTCCAGAAAAGAGGGAGTAATTTCTAATGCACTCAGAAGAAATCTGTCTGAGCAGTCAGGGCTATACTTAAAAACATATGTAAATACCTATGGACAGACATGAGTGCCTGGAATAATTCATTTAACCCCAGTGCATGAGAGGAGCCCAACTCAGCAGGAATTTGAGGGGGTTCTCCCAGAATCTTAAATGTTTGTTTAAGTTATTGGTTACTTGGATCACGAGTACTGCAGCCAGTCTCTTCTGGAGGAAGGAATCCCTGAAGAGAAAACACAGTTTTGATGAATTTCCCTGTTAATCACAGCACTTCAGAGAACAAGGAGCCCATCCCATACAGCCACACAAGACAAGGCCCTCCTCTGGGAGCATGCCACCTCCTCAGCACCCCTTCAGTCTCCAGTCCTCTGTCTCTAAGGGATGTTGGGCTCCCATTGGATTGGCTTCACATAAAGCAATGCTAATTGAAAGAGCCTTCAGGTTTACTCTAGACACTGAGTTTGTCCACATATCTTCAGTGGAAAAAGAAACTTGGATTTACACAATTTTTTTTTTTTACTCTTCTTCATTTATCATTTACAATCTCTGGCTCTTAATGAATATAGGTCTATACATAACTGCATTGAATTTATGAGATGTGTTGCAGTATTAATCATTTCATGTATGTCAAAACACATTTTGGAAGCTAGCCAAAACAATATATAAATTTCTGTAATTTTTAAGGGTAATAGCAGCAAAATACTAAAGACAGTGCTGCAGCAATGAGCTTCTCACACAGTTCTTCCTCAAGACCCTGATTTAAATTCTGGTTTATCGATAAAAAAGCACTACCAGCTTTGAAATTTTAATTTCCTTTTGAAATAAAGGTCTCATCTAGATAAAGCTGGTGTTTCTTGCCTCTCAATGCTCCCTACTTTCATTATACAGATTTTTTTTCATACAGCTGCTAAATCCTATTTTCACAAGAGAAAAAAAATTTGCACCTCCAATCATCAAAGCAGCATAATTTAGGCCTTTATTATGTCAGTCATGAATTGTCTTTCTTGTGAGCTCACAATGTCATAATATTCTTTCTGATTAATGAGAATCCTACAATTACAGGGTAGGAACCATCGTGCTGTACTGCAGAGCCTGTCTAGAGGCAAAAATTACTGTTAATGCTAATGTGTTACCAGAGAGTTAGGGGTGGAATTATTACTGTCAGCAAATCTAAAGGGTCTGCACCCACAAGATGGATGGCTTTTGTCATTCCTGGAATGCAGTTCTGGGCGGCCAATGAACTTTTGCATTTGACCTCACCCATTCCCACTGCAACTTCTGGCATTCTTAGTGCCCCTGCACACATTATCTGGAACACCTCTGCCCACCTAGGAGGCTGGCAGATGGGGGTGAAACAAAAAAACAAAAGGGACCAGTTTCAGTCTTCAAAGTATAATCAGCTTCCCTCATGCAGAAGAAACACAAAAAAGAAATCAATAACTACTCAAATCAATCCTTGAATTGTTATAGGCAGTTTGTTTCCTTGTTAGTTGCTTACAATGCATAATCTCACCTGTAATCACAAAAAAAAAGCAATTTCACAAACCTATATACTTTATGGTGCAGCCAAGGTACTTATTTCACACCCATGTGTGATCCCCGCTGTAGAAAAGCCAGAATATTTTCTACAATTGTCTCTGTGACTTAGATAACTTAATCCTATGACTAAATGGGAAAGGGACGTGACATTTTATGTGCTGCTTGAATACTTTTCAAATTTTGCTCTCAGCATTTCTAGAGACTACTTCAAGCTTTCTACTGTTTATTATTTTTCCACATCACTCAGTAGTACAAGTATATACTAAAGATCAAAAACGTAGGACTTGAAATCTGAAAACCAATTTTTCCCTTTAGAAAATAAATACTCAGGATGGGAATGATTAAATAACGAACGGCACAAGTGATGTCAAAAACCAAAGTCTCTTTGATGCTGCATTTTCAGAACACAATATCATCTTCCTTGAATCCTCCTCTTTTGTCACATCTCCTTATTTAATTTCATTCTAGTAGGATGTATCATGTTTGAACAACTCAAGTGGGGAGGCTCATTCCAACTTTCAATATGTCAATGCCATTAACCGAACACATGTTTTGCTGTGGAAGAGACTGGCTGATGTAGCAGTGCAGTCATTATTCAGCAGACAGACATCCAGCGGAAAGCCATTAACCCAGAGAAAACAAATGACTGCTCTCAGGATTTACCCCTCCAAGTTTATGCTGCTGTAAAGAAAAACATTTAGTCCTACACTGCAGTTCTCCATGTAAAGAGCTTTCTTTACAAAAAAGCATCCCCTTCAAATGAACGAACCACTTTAAATATATCTCTTAGTTTGGAAAGGCACCACATATATAGGAAATGGTTCTAGAAAGTCGGTGAAAGCAGAAGCAAATAACAGTTTAAGGGTGTGAACAAATATTACACTGTTTTCTATCACCTAAGGAGCTTCAAGCAGTTGGAAGGGGAAGAAGGAACAAAAACATTCTGACCTACTACAAGCTTTTTGAAGTTCTGGTTAAAAGTAATAGTCTGTGGTATGTAGGACTTCAAGAGACTAGTTGATACAGTAGCATTTCACAGTTATTAAAATATCATAGAAACGATACTAGCCACAACATTTAAAGTATACTTAGTGATCTAATGATAGTCAACAATCAAGACTGTCAGGTAAATAAAAGATCCAGATTTACAATGTGCTGATGTTGCTAGTATCAGTGAGAGTTTCTTGCCTTGTTGAACTAGCATAACTAAGATTATGGTGGACTGCTCCTTTTTACATGGCAGAATTACAAGAAGAAAAGTTCATGTCATAAACTCCTAGCAACTCAATATATTCCATGGAACAAATGAATTGTATAAACAGCAAAAATATTAATAGATTTTTCCACTGGATTTCTTTTCTTGGGAAGTTTCCTGCAAAAGCTCCTGAGGAAGATGAATAATCATCTATATTCCTTAATGGCTCTTGGTAATACAAACTATGGTTATGAAAATGTAAATTGATACACTGACTTTTCAAAACTCTGCAAATCTATTTCTTTTGGAACAAAAAAAAATCAGAGAGAAAAATGTATTTGAAGAGCAGGAATGAACATAGGGGCCTCATAGTGAGCGAGGCTTGTAGACAACCTATTTCAGAGCCTCAGTTTTGATAAATGGTAGTAGTGAATCTTTAGAGATAGTACAGTACATAACTACTGAGCATACTCATGCCTTGCCTGACCTCTAAATTTTGCTAATCAGCAGGTTAAGTGTTCCTGAGCCAAAAGTTGTATTCAGGGCAATGAACAGCAGCTGTTAGCAGATTGAGTCGCCATGAACTTGCCTGTGGAGTCGTATTTCCTGTTCTTACTAAATTGTCTGCCCTGTCCACATGGCCTCCCCACCCCTAGTCCTAGCCACTCCCTCGGGTTCTCCCTATTGGTCTCCTGTTACCCCAACTCTGCCCATGTACCACCCCTGTGCTCTGAGACCATTAGTACATGTGCTCTCTCCACCCCCCTCATCCCCAGATAAACCAAGGGTCGAGGTCACGTTGCTTTCTCTCTCTGCATTGGGGTAGTGCTCTTGTTGCTGGGGCAGAAGCTCTCTCTGCCTTGGGGCACCAACCCCCCTCTGCCTGGCCTGGCCATGCCATGTGCTGGCTCCCGACCTCTGGGGGCCAGCACATGGGCCAGTGCTAGGCTTTTGGGGGCCACGGAATAAAGAGCTTCTCCAGCCCCATGCGAAGAGCCTTCTCGCCTCCTTTACCACCATCTCAGTTGCGGAGCCACAGCCGGCCAGAGCAACGCTCTTCTGGCGGGCTGTGGCATGCCACACCACTGCAGAAACTACAAACCACAACACTTACCCACCCTCTTTTGAAATCCATTTTGAGGAAGGAATCATGTACAAAAACCAATAAGCAAGGGGTGCATTTTGGGGAAGAGCAGCAAATGACCACCATTGCAACTTCCCTCGACTCAGTACAGGGAAACTCCAGTCTACCAGCTCTTGTCTTGGGAAATACAGCCTTTCTCCTGGGGTTAGCTAAAGAGACTCCTGTTTCCTCTGTTAGTCTTAATCCAGTTGCCATTTGCACCTAGCAGTTACAGTGCAACCATTAGAAAAGACTCTCAAAACCATCTCTAAATGCACTCTTAGAAGCTACTTCTTGGCTAACAGTGTCTTCTTGTTTCCACAGGTGTCAGTGGAAATTCCTTGCAGCTACAGCAAAGCAGGACTGGGACAGGCAACTGCTCACCTCTGCTTAGTGGGGAGAAGTGATCCATGTCCATCCTGTTCCTGGCCTCCACATTCATCGTATGCACTCTGTAACACAGATGTTCATCCTTATGGACCAGCATCTCATTCCTTCCTATTGCACAAAGGGATGAACACCACAGCATGAACATATTTATTTCTACCCCCACCCCTGTTGTTGCAGACAATCATCCTGAACAATTTAATGCAGAAGTTTGTCAAGCTTCATCTTCAAAAAAATTCAACCATCCCATTCCAATATTCTTCTGAAGGCTGTTCCACAACCTTCTGCAGGCTGCCTTCTTTTCCAGATGGCTAGAAACTGTCTTCTAATTATCAGCCTGAATTTATTCATGGGATCCATTTGTTCTTCTGCCAGTATTGTTTTGCAGCAACAAATTGTAGTCACTACTGAGTTGGGTTTGGATCAACAAGTTGTAACCTAAAGATAAAAGGATCGTTGTATTTCATTTGTTTATTGATTAATCTCCCTTTTAATTATTTTAATAGAAAATATGCAGTGAATTGTTGAGAAATATAAATGAATGACATTGACAGTTAAAATGATGGCTTACGAAGTTACATGACAATTAGCAGTCTTCCTAAATTAGAATTTAAATTATTACTATCTAACTATCTATATATGTATATCTCTATGAGCTAATGATCTGTAGCTTGTGTTCTACAAAAACTTCAGTCACTAATAATAAAGTAATTAAAAATGTATCAATAATGTGCTTTGAGTTAATTACATAGAAAATAAATTTATCTCACATATTAACCTGATGAACTGATTCGGCTCATTAGAAAAAGCCTTTGTATTCTGCTGATGTCATTTGTAGCACCTGAGCTTAACCTTGGTCATCTCTGGGAACCCTATTTCCCTGCTCCTACTCCTGATCCTCCATGATAAGCAGCCATCCCTCACCCCACTGCCCACCTTCTCCTCTCAGACAGTCACCAGTTGCCTTTTTCACCTTCTTGTGATGCTGATGGATGGATTCACAGAAAACAGCTGTACTCCATTATAGCCTTGTGGCTAGAACAATTCTCATGGAAGAGGAACAGACTCCACTGTCACTAATCTTCATATTTTTGCTTTACAGTTTATAAAAGATTTTTGTTTCTCAAAAAAATGCTTTTAAAAAAAAAAAGGGTAACAATTCCACCAGTTTTCCTGAGACCTTCTCCCACACCTTTTGGAAACAGTGATTTTGCTTTGCCTTAAATTAAAACAAAAACTAAAAAAAAGATTACAATATTGAAAAAAAGGGATATATAAAATAGTATTTTTCTCAAGTCTGAGTTGCATTCATAGTGGGCCATAATTTTCTTTCTTTCAAACATTCACTCTTGAAACAGGGTAATATTTCTAAAGGTATATTTGTATATACATAGTTATCTATAATTTCATCACAGACAGGTAATACATAATACCAAGATAAATAGTAACAGGTCACTGAATTAATGGCTTGGTGATTTTTTAGAAATTTTTACAGATTATCTGGTAATATTTTTTGCCAAGGATATAACACTTAATTCCAATTTTGAATCCAACATTTGCGTAAGTTTTGCACGGTCTCTCACTAAAAAAACATACCACCTCACTAAGTTTTAAATTTGCTGTTGCTGAAGACAACAAGGAGAAAGCAGAGACTGCTGCATGACCATGAGAAGAAAGGCTGACCCTGAGCTTTTGCATTTCCAATGGAATATAAATGGCCTCAGTGGAATAGAATTCAGGAAAAGAGATGGATTTGTCCTTCCCCCTCCTTCCCCCATCAATAAAAAGATTCTGTGTGTGGTTTATTTTGCTCTTTAAAAAAAAAAGAAGATTGCTCCTCATGATAGCATGGATTGCAAATGCAGTATTTCAATTGGAAGATTAGTTAGCTTTCATGGGAATTAACAGAGAGTCCCATCATTCACAGATGACTTGGACAATAAAATCTGTTTTCTGTCATTAATCTGGCACTAACTGGCTGACTGGTCACCTACAGAGAGCTGTGAGAGATGGGAAGCGGGAACAGTCATGCTTATTCACCAGATAGTACTGTGGAAAACAAACAGAAAATTATCTTGGGAAAACTGTGGGCCACAGAGAAGTTCTTGTCTGTTCAGTGCAGGGTGCAAGGTTATTAATGCAATTCCTAAGAACTCTTCTCTTACCCACAGTTCAGGGAAGGAAGATATTTTCCTCTCATAAGAGGAAAGAATGGAAAAACAATATACAGAATTTGATAAAAGTACAAAGAATAAGCACCACAAAGACTGACAAGTCTTTGAGGAACTACTTATTCATGAATAATATTTACTTAGCAAAGCAGATGTTCAAATATCAGCTTTTCAGTGTTTTAATACAGAATCTATTTTAATATCATTACAGCAAGCCCTCAATATGGCTGTAGACCAGATCTCTGGGATTAAAACCATAACTCTGCAGGAACCAACTTTACTTCACATAGACAACTTGAGAAGGCACCAAGCAGTTGGAGAAAGGACTTCAAAAGTGGTTTGAATTTAGGCTTTGTTGCTCAAGCACAAGCAGTTTGTTCAGTGTGAAATTCCCAGTCCCAAATGCCATAAGAATCAGGAAACGTGGTTGCTCGGTAGCACAAGGGTTGCAGTACAGTACTGTAGGCAACTCTCAGAAGGCAGAGTTTGGGCAAATTTATTAAAGCTGGCTGAAAGTGAGTAGAACTAAAACTGAGTTTTTGGGATGGCAAACCAGTACCAGACTTCACCACAGCTTGGTCAGCTGAGGTCCACTTGACACCAACAGGTTATCTGACAGAAAAGCAGAAGCCCATGTGGGTTGCTCCATTTACAGATTTCTGATTTTGAAGTTGGACAAAAGCTGCCAAACCAGAAGAAATAAAGAACTCTGTACCTGCGCAGTTTGGTTCTTCAGCCACTTCCATGATTACGTAGCTGTAGATGCTTAGACTTGGCGTAATGGCTTGAACCTGAGTTGATTGACTGATTCCCGAACCAATTACACTTTTGCCATGTTACATATAAAAAGCCCGTGCAAGCGTGGGAGATTTCTCTTTGTTCCTGGCCCCAAGGGCCAAGGGGTGGCCGAAGGCAGAGGGCCCCAGGTCCAGGTCTGGGCCAGGCCCCGCCTCGACCCCTCGGCGCGGCGGCAGCGCAGGGCCGGCCCTCCCCTCCCGGGGGAGAGCTGTTCCCGCTCTGCAGGCAGTGTGGAACCGAGGCCTTGTGGCTGAGATGATTTGAAGCCACCGGGGCCTCCTTGCATCCAGCACAGCTCTCGCCAAAACCGAAGAAACGCCACCCACTGCAGCTGACAAGGACACCCTTTCTTTCAAGTCAGCGAGGAAAGAGGAGAAAGTAAAGTCACATGGGACGAAGCTGAACATGGCAACCCCAAGGTCAGAAACAGAGACTGTGTGGGAAGGCAGCTGGATGGCGACGGGAAAAGAGGGCTGTTGCGCTTTTGGCGCGGAGCTTAACAATGCTTCTTGCAAAGCTGTAGAAAGAACTTTAATCCATTTGGAAAAGCTTTAGGGGGAATAAAAATTCTTGTGCAGCCTGTGATTTTAAAGAAAGGCCCACGCCAGGCCAGATAGAAGTTGTGAGAAGCTGTTATAAAAAGGCCCACACCAGGCCACATAGAAGTTGTGAGAAGCTGTGAGAAGCTGTTAGAGATTCGAAGCAGAGAACCTTTGCTTGCAGGCTGAGATAACTAATCCTTAAAAGACTAAAACCCCATTTTTTCCTGTGGCACATAACTTGGCAGTGTGGGAAGACTGCAAAAGATTCATGGGGGAGATACCTTTTTCACTTCAATAGATTTTCTCCGGGCGGAACTGTTGGTTTGTAAAAATTCTATGGCACAGTAGAAGAACCTCTTCTCCTTGAGCATAAAAAGACTCTTTTGAAAGTGCAACTCTGACCAAAATGCCATGTTTTTGTTTTGTCTTCACTTGTGAAAAGTTTGTGGTAAAGGAGGAAGCAGTGGGAAAGAAAGGTGTTTAAAGGTTTGCTTTGATTTCTTATCACTTCTTTTTTTTCTTCACTTTTTTATTGTTAGTAATAAACTTTTCTGTATATTGCAACTGTTTTAAGTGTGAACCTTGTTTTGCCCCGAAGTTTCTTTACATTTTCCTCAATAAATCCATATTCCCCTTAGGCATAGAATTGGGTTTTGTGTGTTTGGCGTTTAACCCAGCGTCAAAGCATGACATTCGGCTGAACCTTTCAACAGGACTCCCCCAAATCCAGATCAAAAGCAACCGGCTGGTCACACATCCAGAGAAAACCAAATATGCAACAGGGAGTGCAATTTTGCATCCTACATTACAGAACACTCTGCTGTGCTATGTACTCTTCAGCAACATTACTGTATGTTAAAAAGGGTGGATATGGGCACCAAGCTCAGCAGTAGCCAAGATATTGTGTATTTTCCCTGATGTACAGGATGGCACTCAGCTCCGGGCAGTTGTGTGGTGCAGGAGCTAAGAGCCTAGGGGAAATCTTCCCTGCGTGTGTGAGGCACTCTGCACTTTTCTTTCTGACCTAAATGAGTAATTTTTGCCAAAAGTGAGGGAGAAGAGCTGCTCACAGTGAGTGATGGTGTCGACCAGATGAGTGCTGAGTATAAGAGGCTGTGAGTCCAGGACCTTCTCCCCTCTCAGACACAAAATACTCTCAGATGGCTGACAGGATTTTTTTTGCTTCCCTAGCAGTCATTGACTCCAGGGTTCATCCTCACAGAAGCAAGAGCTTCCACCTGATCTTCTTACAGTTTTCTATGGGGCTAACTTCGCCCACAGAAAGCCTGTGTGACTAGTGACTTGTTTTCAAGTTATCACTCAAGACCTTTGCATGAAAAAAAAAAAAGACTCTAAGAGGTTTTCTGCTAACTTACTTTCAATAGGAAATAAGTATTAAGCTGCAGCAGTTGTAGCTGATTTTTTTCACTGCACCTGTAAAGCCTTGCAATAAAGCTGCTTGTAACTGCACTTTTGTTTCTGTTCATTATTAGCATGTACTTGGTGAACTAATTTTTCAGTTCTGCAGGATTAATTGCAGCACTCTGAAGGAAACATCCTCTACAACAACAACTGAGTGTGGCAGTGTGTGTTCAGTCAATTTCTTTTCTAAAACATACATAAGTACAGGAATGTTAGCTTTTTTT